>CM035434.1:33411209-33643709 GCA_020310875.1 Ceratopteris richardii | reverse complement strand
TATGCATGCATGTATGCATATGCATGTATTCATATGCATGCATGCATGTATGTATGTATGCATATGCATGCATGTATGTATGCATATGCATGTATGTATGTATGCATGTATGCATATGCATGTATGTATGTATGCATATGCATGTATGTATGTATACATATGCATGCATGCATGTATGCATATGCATGCATGTATGCATGCATGTATGCATGCATGTATGTATGCATGTATGCATGCATGTATGCATGCATGTATGTATGCATATGCATGCATGTATGCATATGCATTCATGTATGCATATGCATGCATGTATGCATATGCATTCATGTATGCATATGCATTCATGTATGCATATGCATGCATGTATTATTGCATGTATTCATATGCATGCATGCATGTATGTATGTATGCATATGCATGCATGTATGTATGCATATGCATGCATGTATGTATACATATGCATATGCATGCATGTATGTATACATATGATATGCATGCATGTATGTATACATATGCATGCATGTATGCATATGCATGCATGTATGCATATGCATGCATGTATGCATATGCATGCATTATGTATGCATATGCATGCATTATGTATGCATATGCATGTATTCATATGCATGCATGCATGTATGTATGTATGCATATGCATGCATGTATGTATACATATGCATATGCATGCATGTATGTATACATATGCATATGCATGCATGTATGTATACATATGCATGCATGTATTCATATGCATGCATGTATTCATATGCATGCATGTATTCATATGCATGCATGTATTCATATGCATGCATGTATTCATATGCATGCATGTATTCATATGCATGCATGTATGCATGCATGTATTCATATGCATGCATGCATGTATTCATATGCATGCATGTATGTATGCATATGCATGCATGTATGTATGCATATGCATGCATGCATGCATATGCATTCATGTATGCATATGCATGCATGTATGCATATGCATTCATGTATGCATATGCATGCATGTATGCATATGCATGCATGTATGCATATGCATGCATGTATGTATGCATATGCATGCATGCATGTATGCATATGCATGTATGTATGCATATGCATATCCCTCTCTCTCTCTCTCAAACAAATATAAAGAGAGAAGATTGATGTTAGAAAACAAAAATATAAAGAAAGATAAAAGAGTGATATATGTCTTACTTAAATTGATGTAATTTTTGAATTAAGGTTGTCAAAATCCACTTGAAGTTCTCCTTCGTTGAATTTCCAAAGATTTGATCTCAAAAATCTCCTGCAAAACTAAAGAGAGAAGATATTAGAAAAGAAAAAACATAAAGAAAAAAAACAGAGTGATACAATATGTGCGATCTGTTGGAGTTAGACGTCTGCGGAAGCACGCGAACAGCACAAGGAAGAGGAAGAAGCTTGGGCACAACACACAAGATTGAATGTATTACTAGAGAATGTACAAAGATAAGTAGCCCATTAGGGCAATAGGCGTATATACAAGCCGGGGGAAAAAAACCTCCTAAAGAGGGAAAAAAGTGCCCCGGCGGTCCTAGAGTGTTCACACACATCACTACCTAAATATATCAACAAATCCCCACTGGGAGTGATGCGGTGAACAAGGAGCTGGCACTCATGTATAAGGAAGTGCCGAGCTATGTGGAAATCACTCCACAAAAGGAAGTAAGCCCAAAGCTTTGCGGAAAGCTTCAAACTTCTCCCTAGGCAGAGCCTTCGTGAAAAGGTCTGCAATGTTGTCCTGCGTGGGCACATATGCCAAGCTGATCTCCCCAGCAGAGAACCTCTCCCTGACATAGTGATAATGCACCTCAATGTGCTTAGTGCGAGCATGGAACACAGGGTTCCTCCCAACTGCCAATGCGCTCTGACTGTCAGTGAAGATGGTGGTGGCAGAAGACTGGCCAACACCCAAATCAGCCATAAGGCGTCTGAGCCACACACACTCAACAGTCGCTGTGAAAGCTGCCCTATACTCAGCCTCACAACTGGAAGTGGCCACAGTAGGCTGCTTCTTGCTCAACCAAGATATACATGAGCTACCAAGCATGAAGAAAAAACCACTGGTGGACACACGAGTGTCATAGCAACCAGCCCAATCTGAGTCAAAAAAAGCATGCAAATCTGGCGGTAGTGATCCCCCCTTGGGATAAAACAACCCAAGTAGCCGAGTACCACTCAAGTAGCGAAAGATGCGCTTAACCGCTTTCCAATGCGTGACTCCTGGGCAATGCATAAACCTGCTCATCTGTGAGACAGCAAACTGAATATCTGGCCGAGTAATGCATAAGTAAATCAAGCATCCAATAGCCTGCTGATAGAGAACAGCATCAAATGCATCTCCAGCATCATGAAGACTCAATCGTAAACCTGTCTCCATAGGAGTGGCAATAGGCTTACAGTTTTCAAGGCCAAAACGCTGCAATAATGTGTCAATATATTTCGTTTGACACAAAGCCATTCCACCATCAACTTGCATAAATAGAATGCCCAAATAGTGATGCAAATGCCCCAAATCAGACATCTCAAATGAGGCATGCAAATCTGCCTTGAAATCAGCAATATGCTTCTCAAGAGGACCAGTGAGCAGCATGTCGTCTACATAGACAACAATGATCAAAAGCACATCATTAGCACGCTTAACATATAAGGTGCTTTCAGTTGGACTGTTCTCAAAACCATGTGCAATCAGATAGGCATGTATTTTCTCATACCAAGCACGTGGTGCTTGCTTTAAACCATATAACGCCTTCTTTAACCTGCACACCTGGTTTTCATGCCCTTTCTGCACAAAGCCACGGGGCTGAAAAACATACACTTCTTCATGCAAGTCACCATTCAGAAATGCTGTTTTAATGTCCAACTAATGTACATTCCAACCATGATGGGCTGCAAGTGCACAAATGCTCCGAACAGTAGTCATACGGCATGTAGGTGCAAAGGTCTCATCAAAATCAATGCCTCTTTCCTGCGCATAACCCTTTGCAACAAGCCTAGCCTTATACCTGTCAACTGTACCATCAGGTTTACGCTTCAGCTTGTATACCCACTTAGTGCCAATGGCCTTCTTGCCAGGAGGCAAGTCACATAAAGACCATGTACCATTCTTCATTATAGCATCATATTCAGATTGCATAGCAGCCATCCAATTTTCTGAATTTTGTGCTTCATCAAAAGAAACAGGCTCATTCTCATCACAGAGACTAGATGCAGCCATAGCATAGCAATCTGATGCAAAGGAGGTACTATGAGAGCCTGAACGAGTACGATATGACAAAGGTGCATCTAATTTGCTGTCACGCAAAGTCTGCACCAGCCATTTTGGCATAGTTTTTGCCTGTTCAATATCAGCTCTCTCATCAACAAGTGCATCATGTAAATCTGCATCAGAAATGGCATGATCTGCATCATCATATGAAACCTGCAAAGGCTGAGAAGTTGCCTCATTAGGACCAGTGCTAGCCTGTCCACCTGTAAAAAGAGGCATCAAAGTATCATACATGTCTTTGGAGCTAACAGATGTCTCCTTAGTACATGAAAGCAATGGCTGAATAGCATCTTCCACAAAGACAACATCACGGCTAACCAGAATGCGTTTAGTCTGTGGATGATACAGACGATAGCCTTTACTTTCAGAACTGTACCCAACAAAAATACATTTTACTGCCTTATCATCCAATTTTCTGCGATGTTGTTCAGGAACTAATGCATATGCCAAACAACCAAAAACACGCAGATGAGCAACAGATGGCTTGCGGTCATGCCAAGCCTCATATGGAGTGATAGAGTGCAACGCTTTCGTGGGACACCTGTTCAGTACATATGTTGCACACATGATAGCCTCAAGCCAGAAACTATGTGGTAAAGCCTGACTTTTGACCATGCACCTCGCCATCTCCATGAGTGACCTGTTCTTTCGTTCAGCAACTCCATTCTGTTGAGGTGTATACGGCACTGTACACTGGTGTTTTATCCCACGTTCAGCCAGAAATGCATTAAAATCTGAAGACATATATTCCCCCCCTCGATCAGAACGGAGGGTGCCCATTTTACATGCTGACAGATTTTCAGCCAAAACCAAAAACTGTTTGAAGCACATGAACACTTCGGACTTTGCTTTGAGTGGATATACCCATGCATGCCTGGAAAAATCATCAATGAAAGTCACGAAGTAAAGGTAATTTCCAAAAGAGGGTGTCTGCATAGGACCACAGACATCACTATGTACAAGCTGCAATTTCTGCATAGCCCGAACTGAACCATCTTTTGGAAAGGAAGAACGCTGCATTTTGCCCAAAATACAGCCTTCACAAACATGTTTTCCAGGTGCCTCAAGTTTGGGCAAAGAGGACACCATTTCAGATTTCTGCAGGCGTAACAAACTAGCAAAATTCAGATGACCAAAGCGTGCATGCCAAAGCTTTGCATCTGACATAGCCTGAGAATCATGAACCGCACATGCCGAATCATTCACACATTTTTCATAGTCTATGAGCTTATACAGCCTACGACATAAAATGCCAGAAGCAATAATCACATCACCATTTGAGAGATCATGGACTGTACACCTGTCATCAACGAATTTCACAACCAAGCCAATCTTGGCTAATGCAGAAACTGATAACAGGTTCTTTTTGATCCCTGGCACAAATAAAGCATCTGACAAAGTGAAAGAACTACCATCAGCAGTAGTCAGAATGATCTTACCAACTCCCATAACAGGATAAGAGGAGTTATTGGCGCATGTGACAGTATTCCCTGTAGGGGCAGGCTCGAGTGAAGAGAAGAAACTGCGCTGCGAGGTAATATGTTTGGTTGCCCCACTGTCAAAGTACCAAACATCTGAGTCTACTGCAGACATGCACTGATCATGAGAAGATGGGTCAAAACTGCAAACAGTAGTAAACGCCCATTCTTCTTCCTGCACAAGATTTGCAGACTCTGTTTTTGGTGTAGAGGCCTCTGCAACAACCATTCCAGCCTCTTTCTTCTTTGCCTCTTTAGCAGCCAGTTTTGGACAGTTCTTTATAATATGATCATTTCCTTTACAGTACTTGCAGAACAATTTCTGCTTTTCTGATTTCTTCTCATCTTTATCCTGGTTCTTCGATTGTGCAGCATTTGCAGATTTCTGCTTACTAGTAGAAGAGCTCCATTTTCCTTTGCCCTTCTGACTAGCCAGGAAAGCTTGATCTGCAACACGCATAATGGACCTGTTCTGCCTGGACTGATCTTCCTGCAACAGAACAAAGACTAATTCCTCAAATGACAAGGCATTCGGATTGCCTTTCATCATCAATCGAAGAGTAGAGGCAAAACTCTGATATGAATCAGGAAGACCATTCAGAACGGTCTGCACAAGTGAGCTATCTGGTATAACCTCATCAGCAGAAATCAATTGTTCCTTCAGGTCTTTGATCTTTGTAAGAAAACTGTCCATCGAATCACCTTCATTCATGTGCTCACTCTCCAACTGTTTTCGGAGGTAAGCAACACGAGCCTCATTCCTAGCCTGGTACAAAGTGGTAAGTGTATCCCAAGCATCCTTTGCTGTTCTGCAAGAGCGAATGTGAGGAATAATGGCACGTTTGACAGACAAAGCTATCAATGCATGTGCCTGGGCATCTCTGCCATCCCAACGAATCTGCTCTGCAGTAGGTGCAACAGAAACAGCAGCACGAACAGGAATCTGCGGAATATCATCTTCGACACCATCTTCATCAGCTCCAACACCTGTATTTGCAGTACCTGTCGTTACAGGTGTAACAAGACGTCTTTCAACACCCTGCACAATGTTCCACAATCCTTTTGCAACCAGTACATGTCGCATCATCTAAGCCCATAATGGGTAGTTGGTACCATCCAACTTATCCTCAACAGCCAACATACGGAATACATCACTGCTTTCAGCCATGGCCGGTGACTAAAATACCTTGATGCAGAAAATTGACTGTATCTCAAAAAGTTGAACAGAACTGCCCAGACGAGTTCTGCTAGACCTGTAGCAGACTTCGAGACGCTTAAACTGGCGAACAGAAACTGGTATATACCTTTGGCACAAAAGGACGAAATAGCCTGCACAAGCACTGCGATAGTGCGTTCGGAGGCCAAAACGAGCTCAGATCGAAAACACCCTGAGTATGCTCACCAAATTTTGTGCGAATCTGAGACTGCAAACGGAGGAGTGTCGACAGCGCCCTAGAAGAATCAACGACCTGCTCTGATACCAATTGTTGGAGTTAGACGTCTGCGGAAGCACGCGAACAGCACAAGGAAGAGGAAGAAGCTTGGGCACAACACACAAGACTGAATGTATTACTAGAGAATGTACAAAGATAAGTAGCCCATTAGGGCAATAGGCGTATATACAAGCCGGGGGAAAAAAACCTCCTAAAGGGGGAAAAAAGTGCCCCGGCGGTCCTAGAGTGTTCACACACATCACTACCTAAATATATCAACACGATCTACTTACCAAAGCGTCAGATCTATGAAAATAGAGGTGTGTTTAGAGAGAGAGAGGGAAGGAGAGGGAAAGAGAGAGAATTGTTTGAATCACGATCGGCAAAATCCACTTGAAGTTCTTCTTCATCGAATTTCCAAAGATTTGATCTCAAAATCTCTTGCAAAACCAAACAAAGAACATATTAGTAAAGAAAAAACATAGAAAAAGAAAAAAGAGTTTTACAATATGTGTGATCTACTTACCAAAACTTCAGATCTATAAAGATAGAGGTCTGTTTAGAGAGAGAGAGAGAAGGAGGGAGAGAGAGGGAGAGAGAGTGAGAGAGAGAGAGGGAGAGAGAGAGAGAGAGATAGTGAGAGAGAGGGAGGGAGAGAGAGAGAGAGAGAGGGAAGGGAGGGAGAGAGGGAGAGAGGGAGAGAGAGAGAGAGGGAGAGAGAGAGAGGGAAGGGAGGGAGAGAGGGAGAGAGAGAGAGAATGACAAACAGAGATCTCTGCTGTTGGCATGCACAAACCCGAAAGGAGAAGCTCCAGATTCAAAACGCTCAAAATGACGAATTTCGGGTTCGGGCTCGGTTAAAAAGAGAGCGTCGGTATGAGCATCGGTATAAGCGTTGGTAGTTCCAAAAGAATACCGATGCGTATACGGACGCTTATACCCACGCTCACACCGACGCTGTCTTTCCAAGGCAAAACAGCTTTCCCAAATTCTCCGAGGGGTATACCGACACCGGCAGCTGACCATCGGTACACTGACCGTCGGTATTCCCTCGATATGTTGTAGTGTCTTTCAACAACTAATTGAGCATGTGGAGGTAAAGAAACCTATTGTTTGTTTACCAACTGCTCTAATCTTTCTAGTAAGCCCTTGAAATGCAAATCCGGTTTGATTGAGTTTATGTGATTGAACTTTTGACTAGTCTCGAGCATAGCTTGAGCTACTTCTACCATTTTCATGCACATTTTTGTCCGTCCAATCTCTAAATCTGCTCTAGGGTAACTCTTGTCTAGGTTTGCAGCTGTTGGCCCTTCTTGAAGTCGAGTCTGATAGACCTTAAACATCATGTCCAAGCCTTCTGGGGTTGGATCTGCAAGAACAGACCATGGTTGTGGTTTATTTACAATGAGTGGCGAGGTGGGATGAGGTGGAGTGGATGGAGCTTTGGCATGCGAGGGGTTTTGAGATGTAATGTCTTCTATTTTTGTTTCTACGTCTTTCAGGCTTTCTTCTAGTTCAGATAACTTTTTATTCCACTTACGATTGGTTCTCTCCCTGGTATCCTTCCATGTTCTTGTTTTCCTCTTACGTGGCTCTCCTGATTCACTTGACTCTGATTGTTCAGCTAGCTTATCATGTTTTAAGGTTTGAGCCCTTGTGACTACCTGTATAGGAGCCACGTTGCTGCTACTTGAGCTCGAATCCGCCAGTAAGCCTACCACATTGATGGGTGTAACCTTGGGCGCACTAGAGGGGTTCCTGGGACATTCTCTCGGGAGATGTTCTTTGCCACACTCAGGACAAAAGCCTTGTATTGTGATGTTCTGTCCTTGTCCCATATCTGGTTGGTGGGGACATTCACGAATGAAATGGTCACCCTCACATCTAAAACATGGTCCCCTAGGGGCTTGTGGTCTTACTTGTCTCGCTTGGGGCTTGGGGTTGGGATTCGTATACATGACATTGGAGTATTCTGGCTCCCAATTTTGTTCCATAGGTGGTGTCTCGTATTGATAAGAACAAGCCTCACTATGCTCTGGTGACTCTGTGTAATAAGCTTGTGGACTACCTTCATGGGAGTAGTCTGAACTATGAGCATAAGAGTCATTTTTTGGTATCAATGGGGTTAGTGGCACCAATATTCTATTAGGGTTCTCCTCCGCCATTGTATACTTAACTGGGATCACATTGGCAGGAGTTGGTGGTTGGTTTCCTAGGACTGGTTGTGGCATGTATGGCACTTGATATTGTTGTTGGTATTGAGGTTGAAATTGTTGTTGTGGCCTATAATATGGCTATTGGTATTGATTCTGATACCTACCCTATTGGTAAGATTGCTGAAAATTTTGTCTGACAACCTGTCTATTGTATGGACAATCTTGAGCCGTATGATTTGTGTATTTTCTCTCAATGGTGCAATATAGAGCATTAGGGTTTCCTTGGGGCTGAGCCATCATTGGGAAAACATTAGCCATGTGGTCTCCTCCACAGTTGTAACATCACTTCAATGAGGTGACGCTTGGCATTTGCTATTTTGAACTCCTAGCTTCTTGGCAACTTGCTCAACTATCTCATCTATCTCAGTGGAGGTTCTAGAGGTATGACTAGTAGAATTATCAAAATCCTTATAGAGTTTGGACAATTCTAACTCCTCACCCAAGTTGTCCTCTATGTCACTGCACATGCGCACACACTCTTCTATGGATCTAGGCTCTTTCAAGTACACATATGATCTTAACTTGGTGATCAGTAAGCCATCTAAGAACAAGGCCACTTGTTTGGCTGGTGTGGGCAACTCTGGAATACGACATCTTTCTAAGTATTGTTTGAATCGTCTTCTTGCAAGTTGCACTATTTCTTGGGGTGTCTGCTTGAAGTTGTGGATCAAGGATGATGTGTTATGTGTGATATCACTCTTGGAAAATTCTACAATGATGTCTCGATAGTTGCGACTATTTAGGGGTTGAAACAAAGTTAAGGCAGTACCTTTAAGAGTCAAACCAAATGCCTCGAACTGAGTGAACAAGTCCTCAACCTGTTAAGCTCTCAACACTTGTTTGAACTCGGCCACATGATCATAAGGATCTCCTGACCCATCAAAATAGTTCTTCATAGCCTTGACCACTTGAGAAGGCCTAAGGATTCTTGGGTGATCTCGGGGTCCAGGCAATGGAAACTCATGTTCATCTCTTTGATGCCTATGTGCTCTCTGTCTCTCCCTTTCAGGTCTTTCACCTTCATGTCCTGATCTATCTCTTCCCACAGTGTTTGCAAAGCTTACCTCAGGTCTCTCTCTGGTTCTTTCCCTCTGGGTTTCATGAGCCTTGGATGATCCTACTCCTTGGAGGCCATGGGAGACATTAGATCTTGGTGGAGGGAAAACTAACTCTCCTTTCCAAGTGTATGCATGCCTATCATGCTCTGATACCAAGAACATTTTCTCAGAAGAGTTATCTAGATAGACAACTTTTCCTGGCATCTCCGGATCCTTGAACTCGTAGATGGTGACTATTGGGCTAGGTTGACCTGGCTTGAATCTCCAAAAGGCTTCCTCCGTTTCTCTATTCACAAATAGTTCTATGCTTTTGTTGTCTTGAGGGATCCAATCTGGAGTGATTACTCTAGTCAAGATGGACTTACCTCTAGGAGTCTTGGGTTCTCCTCCTAGGTCTCCTTGCTCTAGGTCTCCTATCTCATTCTCAGGGATGATACTTCCGAACTCATCTGTCCTATCTGGGAGGTTGGTTACCACATACATGGTTTCTTCCTTATCAATGTATGAACCCTGTTCGAACTTGACCACTAGGTGTTCAAGTCCAAAGGGTTGATCTAGATTTTTGAGTTGGACCACTGATCGCCTCAGGCCATCCTCATAGATGCGTGCACCTAATTGGTTGGTCCTCATATATTCCAATTGTGTCTTATAGGGACCTTCTGGTGTCTGTAAATAGGAAGTACCTGAGCTACGTGTGGGTCTCTCCATGTTGAAGGACATTTTTGAGTCACTTGTGTCGGAACTTAGCACATAGGGATAACCACTTAGTTGTTGAGCCCAAGACTTAGCTGTATGGTTGACACTAGCCTCATATGATCTAATGCTTTGCTTGTCCTTGCCTAAGTGTCTACTAGATCTCAAGTTCATAAGCCTTATCTACAAGTCCAAAATTTCCCCTTGTCTTGCTCAAAATTCTTTGGAACTCCTTGGATTCCTAGTTCCACCTGAGGGTCAACTTCAAACTACTATATCTAATAATCCACATATTAGTTTTACTCCAGTAACCCAAAATCACTGCAAACGGATTTTGTATGAGAAAGTTATGCCAGTTCAGGGTTTTGGGGTTTAAAACAGGGAAACATGACCTCTCTGGGATTGCTTCAAAACAGGCGACACACGACACTTAGTAAGTATTGGTGATACTTGGAAGCAGACGATACATGATACTTGCCTTGCCACGATATATGATATCTGAACTAAATGATACACTACACTTGGGAAATATCGCGACACTTGGACTAGGTGACACATGACACCTGAAGGATATCGCGACACTTGGACCCATGACACTTGGTTGGTCACGACACTCAACACCTTGCAGATGTCACGACACTTGTCAGATATCATGATACTTGAGATCCGACGACACATGATACTTGCTGAGATGTCAGGACTCTTGATGTCAACGACACTCGACACCTGATCAGTCACGACACATGACACTTGGTAGATCTCGGGACACTTGGCCCTGAGCACGATACTCGACACCTGAGGAATATTGCGACACCTGATGGAAATGACACACGATACTTGGGCGGTCACGACACTCGACACTTGAGGAATATTGCGATACTTGCCCTACACGACACTTGACCCTTATCAGATGTTGTGACACTTGGCCACATGACACCCGAGATCACGACACATGACACTTGCCAGATGTCACGACACTTGGAGGTCACAGATATCATGACACTTAGAGGTCACAGATATCACGACACTTAGAGGTCATAGATATCGCGACACACGATATCTACCAAATATCGTGACACACGGGAATTCAAGTATCGTGATACTTGAACTCAACTGGTCACGACACTTGGATTTTTTGGAGTTCAAATTCAGATTTTTTTGCAAATATGAGTACCTTGTGTCCTCCTTGTCATTCCTATGTGCTTGTAGATGCAAAATTTATCTCCAAACCCGCGATACCACACTCACGACATTTGGCATAGGTTGCATCATGTTCGGGACAGTTCACTCAATTTTTGGGTATATTGAGGTGTATTTCTTCAGCGTTTCAGTTTTGCATCCTCTCTAAGGTTCCTTCTCACAACCACAAGTGAAAACGACGTGATTGTATGGGAGAAAACTGAAAAAATCAGAGAAGGTGCAGGTGGGAGAAGACGGTGATGATGATGAAGATGAAGATGAAAAAAGAAAATGGAACCTGAACTGAAAATGGTGATTTGTTTACCTTCCAACATCGCTAATCTACATCTTACTGTCACACGCTCGTCCTCCAAACTCTCTCCCCGGCAACGGCGCCAAATTTGGTGTCACTCTAGCACAATGGCAAGTACCAATGTGAGGAGCTTCACCTCATAAATGTCAATCCGTGGAGACGTGAGGACCGGTATGAAGACCGTGAGCAAGTGATGGCACAAGTGCATGAGTGAAAGCACACAAGCATGCATACACATACACACACGCGTGCACAAGTTAAGAGCAAAGAGTGGAACAATGGAAAGCTTCGATTACAAAAGAAATCTCTTACAAAGCTCAAAACTACAACAAGCTAATCTCATAAATGAGCTCTCCAGCCCTTTTTATAGTTTTTTGAGTGGTTTTGGCCCTATCCAAACCTAGTGTCCGGCCTAGTTAAAAATTAGGTTCCAGGGCTTATTTGGGGGCTCAAACGGAGTCTAAAAATTATGAAAATTGGTGGAATGATAGTTCTAATGCTCCTCAAGCTCAAGGACTCCTTGGCTTGAACAAAATGGAGTTGCAAAAATGAAAAATGGTATTTACAATGGTTTTTAGTGATAAAAATCACTATTTTTATACGGATTTCTTTTGAAAATTTGACATGTGCTTCTTGGAGCTCCCTACATGCTCTTTCTTCCTGTGTGTCCACTTCTTTGATGCACTTCCATGCTTGTGCCTGACCTTGAGTGTCAACATTTGTTACACCTACAAAAATCTGAAATGGTGTCCTCTCTCCCCAAACTTGAGGCACTTGGTAAACATGTTTTGAAGGATGTATTTTGGGCAAAATGTAGCTCAATTTGAGCTACATTTTGCCAAAAGATGGCTCAATTTGAGCTACTCATAAATTGTAGCTTGTTCACAGTGAAATATGTGATAGAGATGATTAATCTCCAAAAGACAAGCTGTAGTTGTATTTAGAGCACCTCTATATCAATTAAAACTCAAAACCTCCTTCAGTTTTGGAAATCTTTACCAAATTATGAACAACCAACAGTTCTATGAACTATGGCTTTACTCAGGAAAGTATGCTTCACAAAACTTACTCATTGACTTATGAGATGATTAAATTTTTCTATAAAACTTTGATACAACATCCTTCTAATGTTTTCTGAGTAGTGACTCTCTTCACAGTTAGTTCAAAATTTTGATAATCTAATATTGAAAAAGTGTTCATGTGCTTCAAACAATTTCTAATAGTAAAATGGGCACCCTTCGTTCTGAGCGAGGGGGGGATATATGTCTTCTAATTTTAATGCATTTCTCACTAAACATGGGATAAAACATGTGTCTAAAGTGTTGTATACACCTCAGCAAAATTGACTTATTGAAAGGAAGAATGTTCACTCATGGAGATGGCGAGGTGTATGGTCAAGAGTCAAGCTTTACCACATAGTTTCTAGCTTGACGTTGTTATGTGTGCAGCACATGTACTTAACACATGTCCCACTAAAGCATTGCAATCTGTCACTCTATATGAGGCTTGGCATGGTCGCAAGCCATATGTTGCTCACCTACATGTCTTTGGTTGTCTAGCATATGCATTAGTGCCTAAAAAACAATGTAAGAAATTGGATGATAAAGCAATGAAATGTATTTTTGTTGGATACAGTTCTGAAAGCAAAGGCTATCATCTGTATCATCCACAGACTAAAGTCATTTTGGTTAGCCATGATTTTGTTTTTGTGGAAGATGCAATTCAACCATTACTTTCATGTACTACGGAGACTTCTGTTAGCACCAAAGATGTGTATGACACTTTGCTGCCTCTTTTCATAGGTGGACAGTCTAGTGATGGTCCAAATGAGGCAATTTCCCAACCTTTATAGGTTTCACGTGATGATGTAGATCATTCCATTTCTTAAGCTTTACATGATGCACTTTTTTATGAGAGAATTGATATATAGGGGGCAAAGGCTATGACTTAATGGCTGGTGCAGACTTTGCACCTCTATCATATCATACTCATTCAGACTCTCACATTGCTTCTTTTGCATTGGATTGCTATGCTATGGCTGCCTCTAGTCTTTCTAATGAGAATGAGCCTATTTCATTTGATGAAGCACAAAATTCAAAAAATTGGATGCTTTGTATGTAATCAGAATATGATGCTATTATGAAAGATGGTACCTAGCCTTTATATGACTTGCCTCCTAGCAAGAAGGCCATTGGCACTAAGTGGGTATAAAAGTTGAAGCATAAGCCTGATGGAATAGTTGACATGTATAAGGCTAAGCTTGTTGCAAAAGGTTATGCTCAAGAAAGAGCCATTGATTTTGATGATACATTTGCTCCTACATACTAAATGACTACTGTTCATAGCATCTGTGCACTTGCAGCTCATCATGGTTGGAGTGTACATTAGTTGGACATTAAAATTGCATTTCTAAATGGTGACTTTCATGAAGAAGGTTTTTCAGCCCCGTAGTTTTGTGTAGAAAGGGCATGAAAACAAAGTACTGTAGGTTGAAAAAGGCATTATATGTTTTGAAACAAGCACCACATGCTTGGTATGAAAAGATACATGCCTACTTTATTGCATATGTTTTTGAGAACATTCCAACTGAGAGCATGTTATACATTAAGCATGCAAACGATGTGCTTATGATCATTGTTTTCTATGCTGATGACATGCTGCTCATTGGTCCTAATGAGACGCATATTGCTGATTTTAAGGCTGATATGCATGCATCATTTGAGATGTCTGATTTGGGGCACTTACATCATTATTTGGTCATTTAGTTTAGGCAATTTGATGGCAGACTAGCTTTGTGTCAATCAAAATATATTAACACATTACTGCTGCATTTTGGCCTTGACGACGCAAACCTATTGCCACTCCTATGGAGACAAGTTTGCAATTGAATATTCATGATGTTGGAGATGTATTTGATGCTATTCTCTATCAGCATGTTGTTGGGTGCTTGATTTACTTATGCATTACTCGATCAGAGATTCAATTTGTTGTCTCATAGATGAGCAAGTTTATGCATTGCCCAGGTGTCAAGCATTGGCAGACAGCTAAGGGCATCTTTCACTATTTGAGTAGTACCCGGCTACTTGGATTTTTTTATCCCATGGCAGGATCACTATCACCATATTTACATCCTTTTTCTGACTCTGGATGGGCTGGTTGCTATGACACTCATGTGTCCAAAAATGGTTTTTGCTTCATCCTTAGTAGCTCATGCATATCTTGGCTGAGAAGGAAGCATCCTATTGTGGCCATTTCTAGTTGTGAGGCTGAGGATAGGGCAACTTTCACAGCGACTATTGAGTGTGTGTGGCTCCAATGACTTATGGCTGATTTGGATGTTGGTCAATCTTTTGCCACCACCATCTTTGTTGACAATCAGAGTGCACTGGTAGTTGTGAGGAACCTTGTGTTCCATGTTTGCACTAAGCACATTGAGGTGCAATATCATTATGTCAAGGAGAGGTTCTCTGCTGGAGAGATCAGTTTGGCATATGCGCCCACACACGAGAACATTGCAGACATTTTCACAAAGGCTCTACATAGGGAGAAGTTTGAAGTTTTCTACAAATCTTTGGACTTACTTCCTTTTGTGGATATATTCCACATAGCTTTGCACTTCCTTATACATGAGTGCTAGCTCCTTGTTCACTACATCACTCCTAGGGGGGGGTTTGTTGATATAGCTAGGTAGCGATGTGTGTGAACAGACTAGGACCATTGGGGCACTTTTTTCCCTCTTTAGGAGGTTTTTTTTGGCTTGTATATATGCTTATAACCCTAATGGGTCACTTATCTCTGTACAGTTTCTTGGTACAGTAATGTGTGTTTTGCTCCAAGCTTCTTCTTCTTCCTTGTGCTATTTGCATGCTTTTGTAGACCTCAAAATCCAACAGCTAATACTTGAGGGTGCTCATGATGGTTTCCTTCAATCAATTTTGAGTGAAAGTTAGAATAAGATCTATGCAATATGGTCACTATGAAGCAGTCTCGTCAAAGAAAGAGAGCTCAAGTACATGAAAAAGTGTAGTGAAAATCTTGAGTTTCTGGTGTTCATTTGAATAGGACACAAATACTATCCAATCAAAATCCTCTCAACATAGTTCCTCATTTGAATTTCCTAAGTGAAGGCAACATCAAAGCAAAACATCTACTTTTAGGAGCCACTTATGCCATTTACCATCAAACCCAAAGGACGCCTTAAGACTGTAAACAAGGATAAACCAATCTGTATTGAACAAAAAGAAGTTGAAATGGTGTAGAATAGAATGGAAGTTTAAATTTAGGGTTTATGGCATTATTTGATCCACCATGATATTGGATCAAAGGAGGCTTTCCAAAGTTATATTGAAGCCCTTTGACCTACTCATTAAAAAAAGAAAGCATATGTAGCTCAGTGATGAGTAGCACCTCCTTTAATGTCAATCCGAGAAGACGTGAGGATGGTATGAAGACCTCGAGCAAGTGGAGGCACAAGTGCGTGAGTGAGAAGCACACAAACATGCACACACATACACACACACGCGCACACACGGCAAGACAAAGAGTGAGAAGCAATGGAGTTCTTAGATTACTTTCAAAAAGCTCTTACAAGTTCATTTCAATTACAATCTAACCTCAAAAATGAGCTCTCTAGCTCTATTTATAGTTTTTGACTAGGTTTTGGCCCTGTCCAGACCTAGTGTCCGGCCTAGTTAAAAATTAGGTTCCAGGGCCAATTTGAGGGCTTAAACGGAGTCTAAAAAATACGAAAATTGATATGTAGGCACTTCTAAGGCTCCTCAAGCTCAAGGACTCCTTGGCTTGCACAAAATGGAGCTACAAAAATACAAAATGGTATTTACAATGGTTTTTAGTGATTAAAATCACTATTTGTGTAGGGATTTTCTCTGTTGATTTGTCGTACACATCTTTTGAGCTCCCTACTTGCTCTTTCTTCTTGTGTGCTCCACTCCTTGATGTCTGAAAAATTTAGATGGCCTACTTGCCAGATCTTCTTTGGCTACTGTGTCTGCTTGTGCTATCTCTTCGTTCCGACCCTCTTTGTCTTGTGGCTCCTTCGGTTCCCTGACTGCTGCCAACACCCCCCCCACTCTCGTGTCTGTCGCCCCTGACAGACCCTTGTCTCGATGCTTGTTGAACGTAATATTGGACAACGTCGGAAGCGAGGTGATGTTCTTCTAATCTGAGCCCCCGTGCTAGATCTGTTAATAATGCATCCCAATTCACTAGTCCTGGTACGTCCGGATGTGGCACCCGCAGTTGTTCTGAATGGATGGTTCTCTCCACAGCGAATAAGTGGAGGAGATGTGAGGGCTTGGGTACAAATATTTCTGAGTGATATTCCCAGAATCCCGTTATGAACATCTCCTCGAATGTCTGTTTAAAACAAGCTGGGAGGTACTTTATTCTGGCGTGCCAAGCATATATTACTTCTATGGATGGGGTTGTGCTCATGTCGTATACCAGATCTTGGTTGCCTGTAAGAAATCCGACACCTGAGAAGTGGGGGTCTTTAATAAGAACGTCCTGAAGGTGATTAGCATTAGTTCAAAGATTTTCATGCACATTTGTGCCATCACATCGGGGGTATTCCGTAGTCGAGTGCTCCAGTGTCTGATGGTAGAAATCATGTAATTTACAGTGGGAGGGCCTTGTGGCGGTGCTAGATAAACATAATTTAACCACTTTGCGCAACCCTTGACGTTCTTGACTGCAATTGTAAACTCTAGCCAAGTGCGTCAGCGGAGTACTGGAACATAACAAGGATTGCATTTAATAAAAAGGGGCATGTTAGTCCAGGTATGAACCATTTCCGGGTAGGTTTCAAGAAGACGGATTCTCCAGGTTGGTTCATGAATGGAGCCTTTCTTCGCACTTTCTGGGATATCCTCTAGCCCAAATTGTGTGGCAAAAGTTGGAGGTTTGCCACAACTGCGTTTAATCTCTGCATTGTAATCCGCAAGAAGCACACAATATGGCACATATTGATCATCATTGGTGCCGATCCATCTATGATGAGACATGCGTTGAAAGTATTCAGACTTGATGATGGTGTCTTCTAACTTTGCCATAGATTGGATTTGAATGGCCACTCTATCTTCATGGGTTGTTGCTGTCTTCTCTAGTGTTTGGAGCCATTCAGGTACTTCAACTTCCAATGTGTCCATTCCTTCTGAGGTTTGTGCACCAGCTGGCATCGGCATAGGAACGTATGGTTCCTCATAGGTTTCATCCACCTCAATGGGTACTAAATCCTCCGGTTCGGGTTCTACAACTGGGGAGGGCTGCCTTTCATATGCTAATAGCTTTTTATGGAGTTCAGCCACCTGCTTTGTCAATGCCTTTACTTCCTCTGAAGTTGAGGCCGTTTCTATTACCTGGGTTGGAGCCTCCTTGTCCCTGAGCTGGCTACGTAGCTCATCTCGTTCCCTTTCCAAATCATCATGTGCGTCTAATAAATCCGCATAACTTTCCAAGATGGTTTTCATTGTTTCTGTGGGAACCGCTTTGAACTGTTCTGGATCGATCTCATGGGGGGACCCTTCCATGGCTGCTTCTAGGTTTTCTTCATTTTGTTTCTACAACCGTTTATTTTCTTCAAGTGCTGTAGCCATATGCTTGCGAAGTAGAGTTAAATTACGCCGGACTCTCAGGTTATCTGTTTGGTACACCTCCAGCAAGGCTTCAAGTTGTTTGACACCGGGTTCTGCTGATGGTTGGGGTGTCTCCAGGAGTGTTTGATGGGCTTGCTCGAGAGTGGTGTGGCGTTGGTTGAGTTCCGCATTTTCTTCTTCTAGCCTTATGAGTCGTGTTTGTAGTTGCTGATGGTTTGTTGTCAGCTGATGATGGCGGCCTTCTAGTTCCCTGTACTCCCGCTGAAGTTGATATACGCATTGATGTAATGACAGGAATATACTATTTACATTAAGAGATGCAATTGAAGATGAAGATGCAGGGGGAATGGGGAAGGGGAAGGGAGTTGTGAATGCGGTGGAGTCAAGTGGTGAAGTAGGTGGAGGGGGTATGGGAGATTGAGGTTGTGTGGGGGGTGGGGGTGGTACAGTGGCGGGTGATGTTTCCCTTGTGTCAAATGTGTGTGTGACTGTAAAGATGGGGACAGTGGGTGGGGTGGAAGTGATATTTGTGAAGAGTGTCGTGAAGGTGGGCATGGAAACTCCTCCAAATTGGATACCGGGAGAGAGAGGAATTCCCATGACAACTGTGGTAGTGGTAGAAAAGGGCGTGGTCGTGCCGATTGGTGAGGTGAATTGTGTAGCGAGAGGTGAGGTGGGTGGGGAGAGTGGTTCCTCTTGATGTTCTTCTGTTTGCGTGTTACCTTCTGGTTCTGATACATTGATGTGTATTTGTTTTCCAGATCGCCTAGGGCGGGCAGGCACACGTTTCTCAAATCTATTAATGTATGTCATGGCCTCATCTATGGCCTCATCCAAGCCGACTGCCTCTGCGTGCAGGTTCATGGATTCGATAAACATATCGTCCACACCTTCCTCAACCAATAGTTGGCTCATGAGCACCTTGCCTGATTCAAGTGACATTTTGTGTTGTTCCTGAACTCGCTTCATGGTTTGGTACAATCTTTTTATTTGTGCCGAATATGCTGGGGTACTTGCTAGCTCTGAGAGTTCATCATATTCTTGATATTGTTCTTCGTCGGCTTCTTCTTCTTCTCCTCCTGCCTCTTGTTCATCTCCTTCGACTTCTACGATGTCTGGTTGTGTCGGGGCTGGTGTTGTTGTGGTGGGGTGTGGTTCCTGGGCCTGGTCTACTTCTATTTCAAGATTAGATTCGTAGATCAGCCTGGCAACTTCTTCATCCGTGAGGTCATTGAGAGTAAATCCCTGTGGAAATTCCAAGTCTGATGGAATGGGGGGAAACACCAAGTTGGGTCCTTCTGTACTTGGTCTGGGAAGACGAATGGTGAATGGCCGAACACGCCTAGTTTGAGGAGGAGTCACCTCAGGTGTGGTAGTGGCTCCCCTTGGTTGAGCACATGGTAATTGGATGCCCCCTCTCATCTTCTTCGATGGAGGACCCGCTGTTGATAGTCGCCTTTGGAATTCTTGGGCCCTAGACCACACTAGTGCTCTTTGAATGGGCACGTCATATGCTAGGCACCTGTAAATTATTCTTGTTAGGGCACAACAGCCATGAAGTACATTTTTCTGCTTCTTATTCCAGCGCTGATGGGCTAGGTGTATCTGATCGATGACCTAGTGCGGTATGTTGAGGGTGAGGCCTTCCGATGAGTGGCGGTTCCAGAAGAATGGTTTCAATGTCCACAATCTGTGCGCTGGACCCTGCCTGGGAACTAGGGCCTCCAGCTTCTGCCATCGTTATTGCTTGCGAGCTGGTTCTGTTGAGAATACAAAGCATGTGTTACTATTGTAAGGGACAAGATAGAACGCATGTTGCCCCCGTTACAATATTATTGTGATGTCAGTAATGGGTTAGTGGGTTAGTAAGTGCATGATGACCGTGTGTGTAGTTAGGAATTGGGTAGACCTAAGAGCTAAGCGAAATGATGTGGTGTGAGAGTGAAGTAGTTAGTAGGTGAACATGGATTTACAATTGGGGTCCGGGGGTTTATTACAAGTTTTAGGTTGCCAAATGCAATGGATAGGTTTTGATTTTGACTTTGTGGAGGCTCTGGAGAGTGTGATAGGGTATTTACTTGAAAAATGGGGCTTTTTAGGGACCCATTTACCAGTGATTCTACTTGTGCTCATGGAAGAATACGTGTTAGTGCATGATGTGTAAGACTGGGCCTCAGATGTTCGCGTGAGTGAAACATGTTGTACAGGGTTTGGCCTTGGTGTAGCTATTTGAGCTCGCAAGCAAGCCTTAGGCAGCCAGATTTGTCGTGATTGTGGGCTGGCCTTCATTGACTTTTTGGATACCCAAATAGACTTCACTTTCTCAAAAGAGGTTTTGGAAGTCTTCTTATTAATATCATGTCGCTGATTACTAATAGGAAGTTGAGACAGTTGTCGTGACTTGATTGCAGTAGGCAGCTCGCCTTTTCGCACCCACATTTGTTTCACTGGCTGAGTTGTTCTGCTTTGCACGTTCTTTTGGTCTCCCGCACAGATAGTCTTCAGTAATTGATCTGCCTTTAGTGGCTGCTTTCTTCTGGCCTTTAGAAAAGAAGGGAGTTCCGTCGAGGTCTTGACTTCTTTTTTGAGATCTCCATTCCTCTGCATCACATAGCTTTGGACAAGAACAGCATGGTCAACTTCATGTGTACCCCTGGAAGGACCAGGAGTCTGTGCCTTTTCTAGTTCCTTGAGTGCTCCATTGTTTAACTCAACTGTAATTCTAGTCTGATTTATCCACACCTAAAGAAGTCCACATCTTACGTTTAAGTTGACTGCTTGGTCATAAATCCAGTCTTGACCCAAGACCAGAGGCTCAGTGAGGTCCTCATCTTGACACACTAGTACTCTGACTGTCAATACTTCGTCTTGAATGGAGATGGGAAGATCAACCTCGCCCAGGCAAGGGGTTTCCACACCTCCCAATCCTATGAGATATGCTTCTATAGGATTGACACTTAATTTCAACTCTTGACAGTAAGACAACTGAACAGCACTAGTGGCTGCACCTGAGTCAATCAAGGCTCTTACAGTCCTTGCATCTTTTCCTTGTCTTATATCTAAGGTTATAAAAGGACGTCGGTCAATTATCTTATGAGAGCTGATATCTGAAACTTCACACATAGCCACATGATATCCTTGGTCTACATATGCATCTGGCCTAGGTTGCTCTCTACCTTGTCTTCTCAACTTCATTCTCCGGATGCGTTCTAAAGCTTCTCCTTGGGCCTCTTCTCGAATTCGCTTTTCTTCTTCTTTGCGTTTCTTAGCAGTATTGAGTCGGCTTAGCATTTCCTTTGTGAGAGGTTCCTGATATAACTTGACCCTGCATCCGCTTATGTAGCTCGGGAGAACATCGCCTTCTAATGTGGCTAGTTGTACTGCCCCACTTGTTGAGATTCTATTAATGATCATGGGTCCGTAGCCTCTTTTATCTAGTTTTCTCGCGTGTTGTTTCAACGTGTAGACTAGTACTAGGTCGCCTACCTTCAAACCTTTATCCTTAACGTGGGCGTCAAAATATGCCTTCTGTCGTTTCTTAGCTGCATATATCCCTGCAGCTGCCCTCAGTCTTGTTTCTCCTAATCGTTCAAGGTCAAAAAGTCTAGAGGAGAGTTCATGACCCGTCCATTCATGCTCTTGTGCTACTTTCAGTGTAGGTATTAAGAAGTCCAATGGTAGCACTACATTTTGGCCAAATACCATCTGAAAGGGGGTGGCTTGGAGTACCGTTTTGTAGGCGACTCGGTATGCCCAAACAGCATGGTGTAGCTGTTTGTCCCAATCAGAGCGTTTATTGTTCACTAATTTCGTCAACACATTGCATAGAATCTTGTTGGTGCTCTCAGCCTGGCCATTTGCTTGAGGGTGATAGGGGGCAGACTTTTTATGTACTACCAAGAACTCTTGGAGCAGATTTTCAATAACTTCATTCAAGAAGTGAGTGCCTCTATCACTGACTAGCTCTATAGGTAGCGCGTATCTTGTGAATACATGCTCAAACAAGAATTTAGCAGTTGTTTGAGCATCGTTCTTCGTTGTGGCTTTTACCTCTACCCACTTTGTTAGATAGTCTGTCGCAACAATGATATATTCTGCATGGGAACCCTTAGCTGGGGGATTAATAGGACCTACGAAGTCTATTCCCCACTTAGAGAATGCACTTCCACCCATCATAGGTTTCAGTGGCATCTCATCTTTACGTATAGGATATTGAGTTCTCTGACAGACATCACATCGTTTCACATAGGTATGTGCATCCATGTGAAGGGTCGGCCACCAGAAGCCCACAAATAGTATTGCCTTGATCACCCGATCTAGTCCAAAGTGTCCTCCTGCTACACCTTGGTGAGCAGTTTCCAAGATCTTGAGATATTCACTCTCATGGACACATAGTCTCAGGTAACCGTCTTTACCACGTTTGTATAGATTATCACCAATGAGTGAGTAATCCTGGGCTTCTTGTTCTAAACTCCTTTTCCTAGCCAGAGTCATGTCTGGAGGGAATGTTTTCGTCCTCAGGAAGGATACTAGTGGTTCACTCCAATCCGGCACTATGGACACTTGATAAAGAGTGGCATGTTCCACACGTGGTTTAGTGTAGCAGATTGGGCATTCCTTGCACAACTTTTGGACATCAGCTTCCATAGTCGGCCAATGCACTCAGAGTCTACGTAGTGTCTGTAGGGTTCGTCGCTTTGAGTAGTGTTGCTCTAATGCACCTACATGTGCTAATTGCAACCACTTCGCATACTCGTCCTCTTCTACACAACAAGCCAAGATCCCTTGATTTGTGTGCTTGTACATACTTCCAGCCATGATGTGGTACTTTTGGGCTTTTACTACCTGTCTATCCTGTGTGGCTATTACTGGGTGGTTAGGCCCGTACGTCAATACTGGCACTAATGGCTTAGCCCACTGCGGCACCACTTCCAAATTAAACAAGTAAGCATCAAGAAGGTCATCTGACACTCCTTGTGGGGCTTCTCCAGATGTGAGCCTAGAGAGATGATCCACTCTCAAATGAGTCCTCCCTTTCCTTACCACAACCTCGAAATCATATTCCATTAGTAAGCGAAACCATCTTACTAATCTTCCTGTATTGCATGGCTTGTTCACGAGATATAACAATGCTTGGTGGTCAGTAAAAAATTTAAACTTGTTTGCAAGCAAATAGTGTCTAAATTTCTTAATTGCATATACCATGCCTAATCCTTCTCGTTTGGTGGTTGTATAATTTCGTTCAGCTGCATTCAATTGTCTACTAGCATAGGCAATTGGAAGATCCATATTACCTTCACCAGTAGGTTGTGCGAGTACACATCCAATAGCGTAATTGGATGCATCCACATGAACATGGAATGGCTTGTTCCAATATGGTGTGGTCAAGATTGGTGCTGAACATAATCTTCGTTTAAGCTCCTGGAAGGAATTCTCACATTCATCAGTCCACTCAAAGTTAGTCAGAAGTCCATACATGGGCTTTGCAATGACAGCATACATGTGAATGAACCGGCGGTAGTAACCACAATGCCCCATGAAGGCCTGTACTTCCTTGACGTTCTTTGGCCTCGGTAACTCGGCTATGGCTCTTACTTTCTCTTCATCGGTGGATATGCCATTCTTTGACACTATGTGTCCTAAAATCTTACCTTGCCAGACCATGAAAACACACTTTTCTGGGTTTAGGCAGACTTGATATTCTCTATATTTGTCAAAGATTTGTCTCAGTTCAGGAATATGGGTTTGTCTGATGTTGGAATGAGCACAAAGATCATCAACATAGACTTCTAAATTCTTCCTCAGGAACTCCTTAAATACATGGCACATCAGCCTTTGGAAGGTTGTTGGTGCATTGGTAAGCCCAAATGGCATTACCCGAAAGGCGAATATGCCCCATTCTGTGGCAAAAGCTGTCTTATGCTGATCCTCTGGAGCTATGGCTACTTGATTGTAGCCCGAAAATCCATCAAGGAAGCTGTACACTTCCTTGCCTGCTACTCTTTCTAAGAGATGTTCTGTGATGGGAAGCGGATAGTTATCTCGAATTGTGGCTGCATTGACCTTCTTTAAGTTAATGCATACACGTAATTTACCATTCTTTTTGGGCACCACTACAATGGGGGATACCCATTCAGTGTGCTCAATTTCATAGATAAATCCAGCTTCAACCAGCCTATCTATCTCCTCTTTGATCTTGGCAGCGTAATTATCATTGTATGTATATGGCTTTTGCTTAGAGGGTTTGGCATCTGAGGTCATGGGGATGGTGTGTGAGCATATGTCAGGGTCCACACCTTTCAAGTCCTTGTAACTCCAAGCGAACACATCTCTGTATTCTCTCAGCAAGGCTATCAATTCTTGCTCTTCTTCTTCCGTCAGGTCATGTCCTATGTAAGTGCATCTCTCTTCTCCTTCTTCCATGGCTACCACAATTTTCTTTGTGGTTTCTTTGTTATCATAGGCCTCTCCTGATTGTGCCTCTCGTTTAGGCATTCTGATCATGACTCTCCTGTCATCTATCTCATACTTCTTAAAATTTTCTGGGACCTCAAACAAAGATTCCTCCTCTTCTTGTGTGACTTCTTCCTTCTTCCTTTTCTTTCCTTCTTCCTTAGGGGTTACATGTGTGGCTAGCCTTACGTCATTTGTAAGCTCTCCGTGCCTCTGGGGTTGAAATTCTACTTCATAGAAGTATTCTTCATCTGATGCAAAAGGTGGGTCCATAATGATTGACTCTAGATCGGAGTCACTTGCATCCTCAAATGCATCAGGGCTAGGTTCGCACTCTTCTAACACCGCCTCTCCCATGATTGTCTCTATGGAGAAGACTGAAATGTCATAGCCATCTTCATCACAGTGAGGTGTCCATTGTTCTTCATTGATGGCTACATCCATTGTTGCTAGGATTTCTGCCCAGTCATGGGGTTCAAATTCTTCGTCAGGAAAAACTACAGGCACATAGGCTGGGTCTTGAATTGATCTATGTGTTTCTTTTGCACCTATCTCTCTGGCTTCTTCTCTCTTCTCTTCTTCTACTGCTACTTTGCACATCCATAAGTGGGTGTCTTCATGCATCCATGAGGATCCTGATCCTATGGAATGCACAGATTTCGTATCATCTTTGGCTCTATGGATGGGATTCCATTGGATAGGGGGGACATCTCTATGAGAGTAATCTTTGAGATTCACTTTGGTCGTAACACCTAAGTGTTGCAGGTACAAAGAATTGGTTCCCCAATCCTGTACCACTTGCAACTGTCGCATAAAAGTTCGTCCCAAGATCATTTCATAGGCATGGTTCTTGCTAAAATCACATATAGCAAATGTATGCTCAAACTCGACACCACAGGTGGTGAGAGTTATTCCTTCTAGCAATCCTAAGGGCCTCTCAATATGACCATCGGCCATCTGCAATTTCATTCTCGTTGGCCTGAGTGCTGGCTTGCCCCAACGCTTCCATAAGGAAGTGGTGGCAATTGCAACTCCTGCACCTGAGTCCAAAATTGCCTTGGTGGTGTACCCTTGGTAGGTAATGGGAAGATAGGTGTTCCCTTCTTCACCTTCACACATGTCTCCTATCTTATCCAAGGGTATCTCTGGCACTGTCCTATGTGATCCTACCTGGGGATGAGGTTTCACTATCGCGGGTACTTGTTTGGCAACATGTTCCCATAATTCAGGTCTAACCTTGAGTAGCTCTTCTAACTTGAGATTGCACTGCACTTTAGTGTTTTTCACTACCTCTGTGTTCCTAGGTAAGACTGAGTCCTCATTTCTTACCATGACCGTGGGTGCTCTCACACAAGTAGACTTAGCCTCCCATGGGCCTGTGAAGTGGGGTAATTCTTGTAGAGAGTTAGACTCAAAGTCTAGTCTTTCCTGAGAGTGGGTGCTCTCCTGCTCCTCATAAATGGATGGGATGTCTTGTGGGAATTGGTCGTGTGCATCATCCACCAGTTCAATGGGAGGAGGTACTTCACTTTCTTTAGCCCATTTGTCTTCTTGAATCTCTCGTAGGAATTCTGGTGTGAATCGATTCATAGAAGATGATGTGTCTGACTCCGTAGAGTTAGGCACATAAGCTTCAGGCACATATGCTTCCTGGGCAGGAAGACCTGCTCTTTCACTTGTCTTGTCCTTATGTTGAGAGGCGGGTTCCTTTTCTGATTGTGCAATTAGCTTCTCTATTCTTTCTAACAATCCATCAAAGTGCAATTGTGTCTTCGCTGAACTAGAGATGTTAAATAGGCGACTGGCTTCAAACATGGTCTGAGCCAATTCCACCATCTTAGCACAAATTTTGGTTCGTTCTAGCTCTAGTTCTGCTCTAGGGTAACACTTTTCATGATCAATTATGTTTGGCCCTTCTTGGATTCTGGCCTGATATGCTTTAAGCATCATATTAAGGTCTTCGGGAGTGGGATCTGCTAGGACTAATCCTACTCTAGGGGGTGGTGGAATTAGGTAAGGCGGGTTGGAAGGTGGCGGGTCGGATGGAGTTGGGAATGGTGGAGGTGGGGTAGTGTGAGAGGGAGTTTGAGATGTGAGTTCAGTTATCCTGGCCTTTGTTTCTCTGAGGCTTTCCTCGAGTTCACTCATCTTTTTTGCCCATTGCCTTTTCATTCTTTCACGACTATCTCTCCAAGCTCTAGTCCTCTTCTTTGTCATGCTCTCTGTTTCACTAACATCTGGGCTCTTTTCCTGGCCTACCCCTTGGTTTTGCTGCAATGCTTGAGCTCTAGTGATCACTTGCACTGGTGTAGTGGACATCACACTTCCTGTGGAGTCTACAACTAACTCAATAACATTAATGGGAGTTATTTTTGGCATATTGCTGGGATTCTTTGGACAATCTCGTAAGAGATGCTCCTTTCCACATTCCTGGCAATAGCCCTGGATCGTCACTGATTGCGGTTGTGGAGGTGGAGGCAAGGGACAATCACGAATGAGATGATCTCCCTGACATTTGTAGCATGGTCTTTTAGGGAATGGGGGTCTTACTTGCCTAGGTTGAGGCCTAGGGTTGGGGTTTGCATACATGACGTTTGTGTAATCTGACTCCCAACTAGGTTCATTTGGCTCTTCACTATAGTAAGACTCACCATGTTCAGGAGACTGCATGTAGTAGGCCTGGGGGCTATCAACATGTGTAGAATCGAAACTATGGTCACTGGGGTCACTTTCTGATAGCAATGGGGTTACTGGCACTATGGCCCTATTCAGGTTTTCTTCTGCAGCTGCATACTTTACAGGGATTACATTAGTAGGAGCAGATGGTTGTTGTGCTAGCACTGGCTGGGGTCTTAGTTGGGCCTGATATTGCGGTTGGTAATTTTGCTGAGGCCTAGTATACTGTTGTGGTGGATACTGATTCTGGTATCTTCCCTGCTGAGGGTATGGCTGAGGGTAGGTTTGCCTGACCGCTTGCTTATTGTATGGGCAGTCTTGTGTTGTGTGATTAGTGTATCTCCGTTCTATGGTGCAGTATTGGCTACTAGGATTTACTTGGGGTTGAGCCATAATGGGACATACATTCGCCATGTGGTCGCCACCACAAGTATAGCATCTTTTCACAGGGGCAAACCTTGGGATTTGTTTGCTAGAGACACCTAGTTTTTGTGCCACTTTCTCAGCGAGTTCCTCAATTGATGTGGATTGCGTGGAAGAGAGGCTAGAGGCACTATCAGAATCTTTGTATATTTTGGAAAGCTCTAACTCCTCCCCTAGGTTATCCTCGATGTCAATGCACATGCGTACACACTCTTCTATGGTCCTAGGGTCCTTCAAGTACACATAGGATCTTAACTTTGTACTCAGCAATCCATCCAAGAATAAAGCCACTTGCTTAGCTGGTGTGGGGAGCTCCGAAACAGGGCATCTTTCAAGATATTGCCTAAATCTTCTTCCTGCAAGTCTCACGGTCTCTTGAGGGGTTTGCTTGAAGCTGTGAATCAATGAGGAGGTATTATGTCTTATGCCTCTCTTAGAGAATTCAATAATGAAAGCGTCCAGGAGTTGGTCTATGCTCCTGAACTCTCTCTCATTCAATGGTTGGAACCACGTAAGGGCTGTGTTCCTAAGGGTTAGACCAAAGGCATTATATTGTGTGAATAGGTCCTCCACTTGTTCTGCTCTCAAGACTTGCCTAAACTCTGCCACATGATCGTATGGGTCTCCTGTGCCATCGAAGTAATTTTTCATGGACTTGACTAACTGAGTTGGTCTCAAAATCCTGGTGTGTTCTCTAGGTCGTGGTAGAGGGAAGTCTTCCATATTCCTTTGATTTCTTGGGGCTCTATGTACCTCAGGCTCTACTCTATTTGTTTCCATCCTCGTTCTTTCTCTGCCCCCTGGGTTAGCAAAGCTTACTTCTGGCCTATCTCTACTTCTGTCTCTTTGAGTTCCATGAGCTTGGGATGTTCCCGCTCTAGGGTGACCATAGGACGCATTTGATCTTGGTTGGGGGAAAATAATTTCACCTTTCCAAGTGTAAGCATGCCTATCATTTTCTGTCACCACAAAGATCCTCTCTGAAGTGTGATCTAAGTAGGTCACTCTGCCTGGGCCATCAGGATCCTTAAACTCATAGATCATGATTGTTCCTAAATCTGTACCACAGATCTTCCTAGGCCGTCCTCATAGATGCTAGCACCCAATCGGTTGGTCCTAAGGTATTCCAACTGCGTTTTGTAAGGGCCTTCTACCCTGTGCAAGTATGGCACTCGTGAACTTCCCGTAGGTCTGTCCATGCCTTGAGACATCTCTGATTCACTAGTCTCAGAACTAGGGTAGTATGAGTGGTGGCTCAACTGCTGGGCCCAAGACCTAGCAGTGTGGTTGACACTGGCCTCTGAAGACCTAAGGCTTTGTCTATCTCTCCCTAGATGTCGCCCTGATCTAAGGTTCATAAGCCTAATTGAATAACCCAAATTTGCCCAAGTACAACCTCGTTGCGGAGTTCTTTTGTATCAGTTACTTGATTCTTTTTAGTTGATTACCGTGTTAACATTCTTGTCTGATATCACGTCGTCAGGTATATTTGAGTGTAGTTCCGCACTTAAAGTTGACCGTTCCACGTTAAGTTCTTTTCCTTTAAAGTTCTCGACAGTACAAAGATTATGTTCTTAGCTTGAACTTGAAAGTTTAGGTATTCTTCAACTTGATAATTGCCTATCGTCGCCCTGAGTTACTCCTACCTCTAGTAGTTCTTAGCCTAAGCTAGGAATTGACGAAGGGGAGTTGAGAATATTCCGACCTTTCTTGCTGATCCTTGTTCTTTAGTGCTCGAGAAGTTGATTCTCAAGCTTGCACAAAGCCCTTGCTTGGACGCTCTCAATTGTTTCTCAATAGACCTGTATCAGTCCCAAGATTAGTTCCAGAGTTAAATTCAAATGACAGACTAGACCACTTTCATGCATGTAACTCACCGACCAAATTATCTCTTGCCTTTATAAAAAACAATCCCAAGGATCCCTCAGTTTCCCTACCTCGGGTATGGTTAACTTCAAAAAACCCTATCTAATAATCCTGATCTTAATTTTCACATAACCAGTGGAAGTTTTGGTTGTACTTCCCACGAGCTTTCCAAAAAAACAAGAATCACAGCAATTGGATTTTGTATGAGGAAGTTATGTCCGATCAGGGTTTAGGTGCTAAAACAGGGTTCAAAACAGTTTACTCAGGCAGACAGGAATTCTTGAATTACTAGGGTTGCGGCCTCACAATGTAGTGCTAAACCCTTAAAAGTTCCCCAAAAAATTAGACCACTATTTTTTTTTTTTGCCCTTAAAAATTGGCCAAATTTGCCCTTCTATCGCGTTCGCAAGTTCTGTCAGTCGCGATTGACAGGTCAATCGCGATTGATGTGTCGATCGCGATTGACAGGTCCGTCGTGGCTGTCAGTCGCGATTGATGGTTCAATTGCGATTGACACGTGGCTTGAAAAGTCAATCAGTCATGGTCAAAGGGTCGTTGACTCTATCGGTCGCGATTGCTGTGTCGATCGCGATTGACAGGTCCGTCGTGGCTATCAGTCGCGATTGATGGGTCAAGCACGATTGACACGTGGCTCAAAAAGTCAATCAGTCGTGGTCAAAGGGTCGTTGACTCTGTCAGTCGCGATTGATGGGTCGATCGCGATTGACAGGTCGGTCGCGAGGGTATGTCCGTTGCGGTCCGTTGCGGTCAAACAATCGTTGACTGTGTCGGTCGCGATTGACAGAGCCGTCGTGGGCTGTCAGTCGCGATTGATGGGTCGATCGCGATTGATGACTCGATCGCGATTGACACGTGTCACGCGTATGATCTGTCCGTCGTGGTCAATCGGTCGTTGACTCTGTCGGACGCGATTGACAGAGCCGTCATGGGCTGTCAGTCGCGATTGACTGGTCGATCGCGATTGATAGGTCTGTCCGTCGTGGTTTGTCGATCGCGATTGATAGAGCGATCGCGATTGACAGAGCGATCGCGATTGACAGAAATCTGATGAATTTCAAAAATCTAAACACAGTTTTGGGAAGCTCTAGGCCTGTAGATCATGGTTTTGTACTTTGTTTGGCAAATGGAGCATTTTTTCTGTCGGTCGCGATTGACAGAGGTCGGCGACACAGAGACAGTTGCCCAGATTTCCGTACCTGCACGGAGTGCTGGAGAAGATGATGCAGCATGTACCTACAAGACAGCTCAAGAAACATGCAAAAACTGCACACACAATATCGCTCTCTCTCACAAGTGGAATGAGGGAAATGGAAGGAGGAAGGAAATATAGTCAAAAAACTGAAATTTTTGCGATGATGGAGATGGAGGTGGGAAATGGTGATGATGATGATGGTGATGAAGGAAACAAAAGGAAATAGATAAAAGTGAAGTAAATACCTATAACTCCAACGCTTCAACTCTACGTCTTACCATCACACGCTCGTCCTCAAAGCTCGATCCCCGGCGATGGCGCCAAAATTTGGCGTAGCTCAGTGATGAGTAGCACCTCCTTTAATGTCAATCCGGGAAGACGTGAGGATGGTATGAAGACCTCGAGCAAGTGGAGGCACAAGTGCGTGAGTGAGAAGCACACAAACATGCACACACGTACACACACACGCGCACACACGGCAAGACAAAGAGTGAGAAGCAATGGAGTTCTTAGATTACTTTCAAAAAGCTCTTACAAGTTCATTTCAATTACAATCTAACCTCAAAAATGAGCTCTCTAGCTCTATTTATAGTTTTTGACTAGGTTTTGGCCCTGTCCAGACCTAGTGTCCGGCCTAGTTAAAAATTAGGTTCCAAGGCCAATTTGAGGGCTTAAACGGAGTCTAAAAAATACGAAAATTGATATGTAGGCACTTCTAAGGCTCCTCAAGCTCAAGGACTCCTTGGCTTGCACAAAATGGAGCTACAAAAATACGAAATGGTATTTACAATGGTTTTTAGTGATTAAAATCACTATTTGTGTAGGGATTTTCTCTGTTGATTTGTCGTACACATCTTTTGAGCTCCCTACTTGCTCTTTCTTCTTGTGTGCTCCACTCCTTGATGTCTGAAAAATTTAGATGGCCTACTTGCCAGATCTTCTTTGGCTACTGTGTCTGCTTGTGCTATCTCTTCGTTCCGACCCTCTTTGTCTTGTGAATCCTTCGGTTCCCTGACTGCTGCCAACAGCATACTTGATAGATACCTTGTTTCATCCTTGCCTTTAAAGCTTCAACTCTTGGAGAGCCGTTTAATAAAATAAAACTTTCAAAAGACAATTTCATGAAAACAAGATAAAAGAGAGCATGATTTTGATTATTGAAATACCCACACTCTTTCACACATGTTTGTTATTATATGACCAGTCTACCCTTCATGCTTGTATGTTGTATTGTACATTTGTAAGACCCCCCATTAGGAGGAGAAGCTATTCATGCATTACCTTGTTGGTGGAAAGCTTAGCTTACATGTTGAATGAAGGTCATATTAAACCATCTATGGATTTCCAATGGTTGAGATATATTACAAAAGAAATAGAGTTATGAGGTTTCCCTATTATGGAGTGCAAGGTAGTGATGAGTAGCCATGGTCTTGGCCCCACCTCAATAGGGATCCAAGGATAGTTCCATAGCCTAGTAATAAAGGGAATATTTTGTGGAATATATGCTCTCCAAATAAGGGTGACTTCATATTTGTTAGGTCAATTGAATTGAGCTAAGTTGCATATGGGTGATAACTATAATGTGGACAGTGGTCGCCCACATATGAGTGCCCATGTCTAGTTCCCAACGAAGGACACACCTCTCCATTGACCTATCTAAAGATGAATTCTACACTATTCTAAAGTCAAGCGCACCACTTTGAAATAAAGGCATGAGTGTATCAAACACATCTTGTGAGCTAATTTTTTGCTCAGATTTACATTTAGCTAAAGGATAAGTTAAATTTTTAGTAGATATATCTTGACTTACAATAATTTTATCCATCAATGGATGGTATAGGCAATCACATCTAGTCTCATAAATATATCCAACAAATATGCATTTCTTTGCCTGGTCATCAAGTTTGTTATGTTGTTGTGATGGCACAAGAGCATATGCCAAACAACCAAATATGCGTATATGACTAACCATTGGCTTTCATTCATTGCAAGCCTCATAAAGTATAATGACTCTTAATTCTTTCATAGGACAGTGATTCAATGCATAGTTTTCACACATGATCGCTTCCATCCAAAAACTTATTTGGAAGATGCTTTCCTTTAACCATACATCGTGCCATTTCAAGAAGTGTCTATTCTTGTGCTTTGCAACACCATTTTTTTGAGGTGTACATGGGATTGTACATCGGTGCGCAATACCTCTTCAGAAAGAAAAGCATTAAATTCATGTGACATGTATTCACCACCACGATCCATGTGAAGAGTCAAAAGCTTATTTCCACAAAAAATTTCAGCCATAGCTAAAAATATTTTAAAGCAAGAGAATACCTCTCATTCTTCTCTTTCATAGGATACACTCAAATATGTTGTGTTGCATCATCAATGAAGGTAACAAAGTATACATGCTTGCTAAAAGATGGAGTCTTGATCTGACCACATACATCACTATGAACAAGTTGCAATTTCAGTGTAGTATGTGTGGCACCATCTTTGGAAAACCTAATCACGATGCATTTTTCCAAGTATACAATCTTCACATGCATGTTTTTCAATGGACACTAGTCTTGGCAAACCAATAACCATATCCATCTTTTACAAGTAAATAAAACTATTGAAGTTCAAATTACCAAAATGAGTATGTCATAACTCCATTTTAGCCTTTGAAGAAGTATGTGTAAGAAAAGCATTTGAGGAAACTCTCGTATATGTATCCAAGTGATACAATCCGTTGCATAATTTCCTAGATATCACAATAATGTCTCCATTGTTGAAATCATGAACCACACATTTGTTATCAACAAAATGTATGTGAAGGTTGGGACTAGCAATAGTAGGAACCAACAAATTCTTGATACCATGTACATGCACTGTATTCTTGAAAGTAACAATACCTCCATGTGTAGTCATAATCTGAATTTTTTCCAAATCCAACAATAGGATAAGAAGCATTGTTTGCACATACAACATCCTCCCTTGGGCACATCTTTCAAAGATGTGAAAAATCTCTTGCATGAAGTGATATTCTTTGGAGCACCAACATCAAAAAACCAATAAAAATCAGCCTCATTCACAATCATACATGTAGAATGTGATGATGAATCATAATGACATGTAAAAACACATGCTCAAACATCTTGAGCAACATTAGCCTCATCACTCTTTGCATTAGATGTATTGCCAACATTAGACATGTCATATTCTTTCTTGTTTTTCTTACACTTAGCAATCCTTTTACATTCACCAATGGTATAACCAGCCTTTCGACAATACTTGCATCTCTTCTTCTTTTGCATATCACCATAAAGAGAGGAGGAAGTGGAAGAGGAAGAGTGAGGCTTTGGTTTTGATGAACACAAAGTTGAACCATACTTGCTTTTTCCCTTTTATGTAATAGCAAGTGGTTGTGTCCCCTCAAGCAAACCACTTCTATTCACTTTTGATTGCTCTTCTTGCAAAAGAAGAGACAGAACCTCATCAAAAGTATACATATTTGGATTTCCTTTTACAACCAAGCAAAGTGTAGTAGCTAATCTTTGAAAAGATCTCAACAATCCTTTGAGTAGTCTAGAAATGAGTGATGCATCTAGAATGAATCCCTAAGAACAAAACTATCACCACATATGAGTATATCATGTATATGTAGTTACATGGGAAAAAACTTCTAGCCAACATTAGAGTAAAAAATATCCATGTCTAGGGAAACAATTCACATCAAAGCTACTCAAGGGACACATAAGTGTAACACAAACTGCTCAAAATCGATTGTAAGTATATTTACTTTTTATATTTTGTGTATTCATCATGTGTAGTGATGGATTCTCATAGTCGAGGAAGTTCCAATTGAAATGCATAGGCCCTTTCAGAGAAGGTGAGAGCATAAGTTTAGGAATTGTTTCTTAATGAATTACCTCCAATTTTACCTCCCTGCAAGAATATTTGAGTTGGTTCTAGGAGCGACTCTGACTACTCGGCCACCATTTCATATGCATCTATGGGAGGGGAATGAAATCCGCAAGGTCATGGATGAGTACTTGAAGAAAATTCTAATTAGACATTCACCCTTTGCAGTACCAATTCTCCTAGTAAAGAAGAAAGATGGGTCTTATCGGATGTGCATGGACTATCTAGAACTCAATAAGATAACCATCAATCACAAATACCCCATTACCATAATAGATAATCTTCTTGATGCTCTAGGTGAAGCTATTGTATGGAGTAAAATAGATTTAAAGAGTGGCTACCACCAAATTAGACTTAATTAAAGAGCAAGATGTACATAAGACATCTTTCAGGACCTGCTTTGGTCATTATGAGTATTTAATTATGCCATTTTTTTCTTACTAATGCACCTGCTTCTTTTATGATGTTAATGAATCATATTTTGCATCCTTTCATTGGCAATTTTTTTGTGGACCTTTATGGATGATTTGATAGTGTATAGGAGGTATGTACATGAGCATGAATCATTTAAGGTTAGTATTGAATAAGTTAAAATAAAACCAATTGTAGACCTAAACAAAACCCAATTATTTTTTCTAAAGATAGAGTGTCTAGGGCATGTAGGCTTGGCTGATCGGGTCAAGATGGATCCCAAGAAGGTTTAAATCATATTAGAATGTACAATTCCTCAAGATGAGGGGAAGCCTTGGTCATTATTAGGACTTTATAGTTGCTATCCAAAATTTATCTCATCTCATTTTTTTAGTAGTGCTATGATGAATTTGCTTCAAGGCAAAGTACTCCATATTCCAACTTCTCAATGGGGAATGGAAAAGTAAAACAAAAAGGAAAGGTTTGTGCCCCAGATTCCCCATATTTGAGAAGAGAATTCATGCATGATAACCATGATGTTCCTTGTGCAGGACATCCTACTGTTGACAAGTCCATCTAGCTAGTCAGAAGAACAATTTGGTGGCATGTGTTAGCTAGATATTTCCACACATATGTTCGATAATGTTTTACATGTAGGTAGGAAGGGTTAAGACACGAGGTCTTTTGCACCCTTTACAAATTCTAGATCACAACTAGGATAGTGTATCCATGGAATTTATAGTGGAATCAACAAAATCAAAGATTCTACAGACCCAAAGGAATCAAGATGTTATACTAGTAGTGGTAGATAGATTGAGCAAGATAGCACATTTTATACCTATGGTGCAAAAGATGGTAGAAGCTCCACACGTAGCAAAACTATTTATTTAGCATGTCTTATCCATACTTTTAGATAGGGATGCTAGATTCATAGGATGTTTTTGGAAGTTTCTCTTTGAAAAGCTTAAAGTATCACTGAAAATGAGTAGTGGTGACAGTCCACAAAAAAATGGTGGGATCGAGAGGATTGTTGCTTCTAGAGGAAAATGTTGAGGGCATAGGTGTCTAAGAGGAAGACTGATTAGGATAGTTATTTTCCATTAGTAGAGTTTGCATATAACACTAGGCCTCATAAGATGACTGGCATGTCTCATTTTGAGATGAATTATGGCATGAATCCCACTACTTCCAATACCATAGTAATTCCAAACAAATGTTCAAGTTCTTTGGAGTTCTTAGTGAATCTCCAAGGAAGTTTAGAAATAGTTAAAGCCAAGATGCAGCAAGCAATTGATAAGACTAAAGAGTTTGTTGACAAGAAGAGATCTCCTAGAGTCTTTGAAGAAGAGTTTTTTTTCAATTTCCAACAACATCAACTTCATTTTCCATAGGCAAGAGCACTAAGATTTCAACAAGGTTATGTGGAACTTGGAGGATAGTCAAGAAGCTTAGTGATGTTGCATATTGATTAGAGCTTCCTCCAAATTGTAGGGTCCATCTAGTGTTTCCTGTTAGTAATCTTTTTTTTCCAAGGAGGATAATCTAACAAAGGGTATTGTTTCTTTGCAACAAAGTGATAGCATAGATCATTCTCCAAATACGATACTAGATAGGAGATAGAAATGGTTGAGAAATTGTATCGTCAGGAGTATCTAGTAGCCTAGAGAGGATTACCACTTATAGATTCTACTTGTGAATCAAAAGCTCTAGTTCACAATTACTTTCCCTCATTGATCATTGAGGGCAATGATCTTCAGAAGAGGGAGGGAGTGTCACACATAGATCTACAAAGACCATTACATGTGTGTGTGTGTGCGGGACAAGATCTAATCATAGCCAAGGTCCCTATCTTGGGGGATATCCTAAGGTAATTCAGGAGTAATGGAAATGAGTGTGCCCACACTAGAACATTCCAGAGCATTGCTATCTTGGGTGCAAAAGGATATAATGGATGAGAGGAGAGTTGCACACATAATCTTCAAGGATTAATTTTGGAGTCTCTCAAGAAAGGGCTTAGGAAGTGCTAAATTCTACACATCCCTTACAACTTCTACATCTCCTTGTTGCTTAGTCTCCAACAAGAAGTAGATGATGGAAGAGATAAGGAATCTATTGATCACCATCATGCACCAAGAGACATTAAACTACATATGATTCTAGTACTATATCTTGTTGTCAAGCTCGACAAGAACCCAATCCCAATGTTGACCCATGGAAATTCCAAATCCAATCAACATGCCAAGCAAACAGAAGGCTTTACCATTAAAAAACTCTTAACATCCTCCATAGAAAATGCAAGGGAGGATCTCTCAATGACATGTACGTAGCTTTTGAGAGGTTGATTCTTGGTCTAGAAGTCTAACAAAAAGTATCGAGGCATAGAAACAAGAAACACACTTGGTATCATTTTGTAGAAAGGCATTGTTGTCATTGGAAAAAATTCTAAGAACCATAGGATCTTGATCGTGGTGAGTGAGAGTCTGAAGTATTTCTATGGTAAAGCATGATGATGGACTCTCCTTCTCAAGAGCTGTGAAATGATACCCTTGTAGTAGAAACTTGAACTCTGGGCCCCGCACATAGTACTCTGCACAAGAGGTGCAGAATACGCAAAAAAACACATAGTCACAGTCCACAAACACAGATTTTTAGGTCATACAAATGCGATCAAACTTATGATCTATGGCTGACTAGGCCACTACATGTTTTATTAAAGAACATATACGAAAGCATCCAATGTCCATTCAGCCTTTCACATGGACACTAATGGTAACAATCTCCCACTAAAGGCCAATATGGCAAAAGTGAATATGGGAGAAAAATAAAGAATGATAAAGAATACCTGAGTGTAAGCATATAAAGCATACCTCCCACCTGATGGGCATGTTATATAGTATACAAGTAAATGTGTAAGATCATGAATCAAGTAACCCCCATCAAGTGACAATAGTGTTGAAAGTTATCTTGTGTTAGGGCTTTAGTCAAAGCATCTGCAACATTATCTCGAGTATGAAACTTCTCAGAATAATGTGCTCAATGCCTTAGTTGTCTCTAATGAAGTGCTACTACACCTCAATGTGCTCAATCTTTGCATGATAGATTGGATTCTTAGCCAATGCAATGGCACTCTGACTATCACTGAGCAAACAAGGTACATGCTGAGGTAGAACCATATCACAAGCAAGACGAGAAAGCTACAATGCTTCATTACATGCCCCACTTGCTACAACATACTTGATGTAGAAATACAATTCTCTACACAACCATCATAATCAGAATCTATGTACCCAATAAGAGATGCTTTCCCTCTATCTAAGCATAGACACTTGTCCTTAGTGCCACTCAGATATCTCAAAATCATCTTGACCACTTCCCAATGCTTCTTTCCAAGATTAGACATATATCTAGTCACAACTCCCGCTGTAAATGCAATGTCTGATCTTGTAACTACCATAGCATACATGAGACTACCAACAACAGACTGATCAGGAATTTTTTTCATGAATTCCTTTTCCTCATCTGGTTTTGGAAAATCATCCTTGCTCAATTTCACATATGTGGGTAAAGGTGTGCTTTAACATGAACATTTGCAGACTGATCAGATCATAAATTCTCTTAAACATCCCTATGTGCAATATTTTTATGCATGCTTACTAGAGGATTAGTATCCTCAAACACCACTTTTGTCACTTAAACCTCCTTAATGGGTTGTTTATGCATCTTAGACTCAATGAAAATGAAATTACTATTTTTAATCATTGATCATGTTTCAGGATCCCATAGGCCGTATCCAAATTTTCCTTCTTGACCATATCCAAGAAAAATGCATTTCTTTGGCTTATGGCCCTGCTTTTGTCTTAGATTCTTGGGTATATAAACATATGCTTCACATCCAATAACTCAAAGATGATCATAATATGGTGGCTTCCCTATCTATAACTCTTGTGCCAGTTTTACACCTTTGGTAGTACTAGGTGAAATGTTAATCACTTGAACTGTAGTCAATATTGCTTCAGCCCAAAAGCCTTGTGAAAGGTTTGCATGATGCAACATAGAAGTTACTCTATCATGAATAGTTCTATTCATCCTTTCAGGTACACCATTTTGTACTAGGGTATGAGGAGTTGTAAACTCTCTAAGAATTCCTCTAGACTGATAGAAAAGGATGAACTCATGTGAGGTATACTCGCCCCCATTATTTGAATGTAAAGCCTTAATCTTAGTGCCTTTTTTCTTAAGCAAGCCATTTTCTAAAAATAGGGAATACCTCATCCTTCTATTTGATAGGATATACCCAAAATTTTCTGGTAGCATCATCTATGAAAGTGAAAAAGTAAAGAGAACCACCTAATGACCTTGTGGGCATAGGACCACACACATATGTATGAACAAGATCTAAAGGCTGAATTAAAGAGTCAATGCACATTTTATGCACATTCCTACTTTGCTTTCCATATTGACAATGCTCAAAAAAGTGAAAAATTAGAGAAAGATAACACGGGTAAGTAGCCAGAATGAGAAAAATTTTCCATTCCACTACGAGATATGTGGCCCAAATGGCCATGCCAAATACAAGCCATAGGCTGTTCAATAATAGCTAACTAGTGTTCTTTTTGTGATACAAATAAAGGATAGAGTGAGCCAACTTTGCTTCCTTTTTCACTAACCATATTGCCCTTTGCTATGCAAAAGGACCAAGCATAGAAGACCACCTCATAACTAGAACATCTGTTGGAGATAGATGTCTGCGGAAGCACACGAACAGCACAAGGAAGAAGAAGAAGCTTGGAGCACAAACACACAATACTGAATGTATTACTCGAGAATGTACAAAGATAAGTAGCCCATTAGGGCAATAGGCATATATACAAGCCGGGGAAGAAAAACCTCCTAAAGAGGGAAAAAAGTGCCCCGGCGGTCCTAGAGTGTTCACACACATCACTACCTAAATATATCAACAAATCCCCCCTGGGAGTGATGCGGTGAACAAGGAGCTGACACTCATGTATAAGGAAGTGCCAAGCTATGTGGAAATCACTCCACAAAAGGAAGTAAGCCCAAAGCTTTGCGGAAAGCTTCAAACTTCTCCCTAGGCAGAGCCTTCGTAATAAGGTCTGCAATGTTCTCCTGCGTGGGCACATATGCCAAGCTGATCTCCCCAGTAGAGAACCTCTCCCTGACATAGTGATAATGCACCTCGATGTGCTTAGTGCGAGCATGGAACATAGGGTTCCTCGCAACTGCCAATGCGCTCTGACTGTCAGTGAAGATGGTGGTGGCAGAAGACTAGCCAACACCCAAATCAGCCATAAGGCGTCTGAGCCACACACAGTCAACAGTCGCTGTGAAAGCTGGCCTATACTCAGCCTCACAACTGGAAGTGGCCACAGTAGGCTGCTTCTTTCTCAACCAAGATATACATGAGCTACAAGCATGAAGCAAAAACCACTGGTGGACACACGAGTGTCATAGCAACCAGCCCAATCGGAGTCTGAAAAAGCATGCAAATCTAGCGGTAGTGATCCCCCCTTGGGATAAAACAACCCAAGTAGTCGAGTACCACTCAAGTAGCGAAAGATGCGCTTAACCGCTTTCCAATGCGTGACTCCTGGGCAATGCATAAACCTGCTCATCTGTGAGACAGCAAACTGAATATCTGGCCGAGTAATGCATAAGTAAATCAAGCATCCAACAGCCTGCTGATAGAGAACAGCATCAAATGCATCTCCAGCATCATGAAGACTCAATCGTAAACCTGTCTCCATAGGAGTGGCAATAGGCTTACAGTCTTCAAGGCCAAAACGCTGCAATAATGTGTCAATATATTTCGTTTGACACAAAGCCATTCCACCATCAACGTGCATAAACTGAATGCCCAAATAGTGATGCAAATGCCCCAAATCAGACATCTCAAATGAGGCATGCAAATCAGCCTTAAAATCAGCAATATGTGTCTCAATAGGACCAGTGAGCAGCATGTCATCAACATAGACAACAATGATCAGAAGCACATCATTAGCACGTTTAACATATAAGGTGCTTTCAGTTGGACTGTTCTCAAAACCATGTGCAATCAGATAGGCATGTATCTTCTCATACCAAGCACATGGTGCTTGCTTTAAACCATATAATGCCTTCTTTAACCTGCAAACCTGGTTTTCATGCCCTTTCTGCACAAAGCCACGGGGCTGAAAAACATACACTTCTTCATGCAAGTCACCATTCAGAAATGCTGTTTTAATGTTCAATTGATGTACATTCCAACCATGATGGGCTGCAAGTGCACAAATGCTCCGAACAATAGTCATACGGCATGTAGGTGCAAAGGTCTCATCAAAATCAATGCCTCTTTCCTGTGCATAACCCTTTGCAACAAGCCTAGCCTTATACCTGTCAACTGTACCATCAGGTTTACGCTTCACCTTGTATACCCACTTAGTGCCAATGGCCTTCTTGCCAGGAGGCAAGTCACATAAAGACCATGTACCATTCTTCATTGTAGCATCATATTCAGATTGCATAGCAGCCATCCAATTTTCTGAATTTTGTGCTTCATCAAAAGAAACAAGCTCATTCTCATCAGAGAGACTAGATGCAGCCATAGCGTAGCAATCTGATGCAAAGGAGGCACTATGAGAGCCTGAACGAGTACGATATGACAAAGGTGCATCTAATTTGTTGTCACGCAAAGTCTGCACCAGCCATTTTGGCATAGTTTTTGCCTGCTCAATATCAGCTCTCTCATCAACAAGTGCATCATGTAAATCTGCATCAGAAATGGAATGATCTGCATCATCATATGAAACGTGCAAAGGCTAAGAAGTTGCCTCATTAGGACCAGCACTAGCCTGTCCACCTGTAAAAAGAGGCATCAAAGTATCATACATGTCTTTGGAGCTAATATATGTCTCCTTAGTACATGAAAGCAATGGCTGAATAGCATCTTCCACAAAGACAACATCACGGCTAACCAGAATGCGTTTAGTCTGTGGATGATACAGACGATAGCCTTTATTTTCAGAACTGTACCCAACAAAAATACATTTTACTGCCTTATCATCCAATTTTCTGTGATGTTGTTCAGGCACTAATGCATATGCCAAACAACCAAAAACACGCAGATGAGCAACAGATGGCTTGCGGTCATGCCAAGCCTCATATGGAGTGATAGACTGCAACGCTTTAGTGGGACACTTGTTCAGTACATATGCTGCACACATGACAGCCTCAAGCCAGAAACTATGTGGTAAAGCCTGACTTTTGACCATGCACTTTGCCATCTCCATGAGTGACCTATTCTTTCGTTCAGCAAATCCATTCTGTTGAGGTGTATACGGCACTGTACACTGGTGTTTTATCCCACGTTCAGCCAGAAATGCATTAAAATTTGAAGACATATATTCCCCCCCTCGATCAGAACGGAGGGTGCCCATTTTACATGCTGACAGATTTTCAGCCAAAACCAAAAATTGTTTGAAGCACATGAACACTTCGGACTTTGCTTTGAGTGGATATACCCATGCATGCCTGGAAAAATCATCAATGAAAGTCACGAAGTAAAGGTAATTTCCAAAAGAGGGTGTCTGCATAGGACCACAGACATCACTATGTACAAGCTGCAATCTCTGCGTAGCCCGAACTGAACCATCTTTTCGAAAGGAAGAACGCTGCATTTTGCCCAAAATACAGCCTTCACAAACATGTTTTCCAGGTGCCTCAAGTTTGGGCAAAGAGGACACCATTTCAGATTTCTGCAGGCGTAACAAACTAGCAAAATTCAGATGACCAAAGCGTGCATGCCAAAGCTTTGCATCTGACATAGCCTGAGAATCATGAACTGCACATGCCGAATCATTTACAGATCTTTCATAGTCTATGAGCTTATACAGCCCACGACATAAAATTCCAGAAGCAATAATCACATCGCCATTTGAGAGATCATGGACTGTACACCTGTCATCAACGAATTTCACAACCAAGCCAATCTTGGCTAATGCAGAAACTGATAACAGGTTCTTTTTGATCCCTGGCACAAATAAAGCATCTGACAAAGTGAAAGAACTACCATCAGCAGTAGTCAAAATGATCTTACCAACTCCCATAACAGGATAAGAGGAGTTATTGGCGCATGTGACAGTATTCCCTGTAGGGGCAGACTCGAGTGAAGAGAAGAAACTGCGCTGCGAGGTAATATGTTTGGTCGCCCCACTGTCAAAGTACCAAACATCTGAGTCTACTACAGACATGCACTAATCATGAGAAGATGGGTCAAAACTGCAGACAGTAGTAAACGCCCATTCTTCTTCCTGCACAAGATTTGCAGACTCTGTTTTTGGTGTAGAGGCCTCTGCAACAACCATTCCAGCCTCTTTCTTCTTTGCCTCTTTAGCAGCCAGTTTTGGACAGTTCTTTATAATATGATCATTTCCTTTACAGTACTTGCAGAACAATTTCTGCTTTTCTGATTTCTTCTCATCTTTATCCTGGTTCTTCTATTGTGCAGCATTTGCAGATTTCTGCTTACTAGTAGAAGAGCTCCATTTTCCTTTGCCCTTCTGACTAGCCAGGAAAGCTTGATCTGCAACACGCATAATGGACCTGTTCTGCCTGGACTGATCTTCCTGCAACAGAATAGAGACTAATTCCTCAAATGACAAGGCATTTGGATTGCCTTTCATCATCAACCGAAGAGTAGAGGCAAAACTCTGATATGAATCAGGAAGACCATTCAGAATGGTCTGCACAAGTGAGCTATCTGGTATAACCTCATCAGCAGAAATCAATTGTTCCTTCAGGTCTTTGATCTTTGTAAGAAAATTGTCCATAGAATCACCTTCATTCATGTGCTCACTCTCCAACTGTTTTCGGAGGTAAGCAATACGAGCCTCATTCCTAGCCTGGTACAAAGTGGTAAGTGTATCCCAAGCATCCTTTGCTGTTCTGCAAGAGCGAATGTGAGGAATAATGGCACGTTTGACAGACAAAGCTATCAATGCATATGCCTGGGCATCTCTGCCATCCCAACGAATCTGCTCTGTAGTAGGTGCAACAGAAACAGCAGCACGAACAGGAATCTGCGGAATATCATCTTCGACACCATCTTCATCAGCTCCAACACCTGTATTTGCAGTAGTTGTCATTACAGGTGTAACAGGACGTCTTTCAACACCCTGCACAATGTTCCACAATCCTTTTGCAACCAGTACATGTCGCATCATATAAGCCCATAATGGGTAGTTGGTACCATCCAACTTATCCTCAACAGCCAACATACGAAATACATCACTGCTTTCAGCCATGGCCGGTGACTAAAATACCTTGATGCAAAAAATTGACTGTATCTCAAAAAGTTGAACAGAACTGCCCAGACGAGTTCTCTTAGACCTGTAGCAGACTTCGAGACGCTTAAACTGGCGAACAGAAATTGGTATATACCTTTGGCACAAAAGGACGAAATAGCCTGCACAAGCATTGCGATAGTGCGTTCGGAGGCCGAAACGAGCTCAGATCGCGATTTTGGCACCACAGAACGAAGCTATTTTGATCTCGGAAACACCCTGAGTATGCTCACCAAATTTCGTGTGAATCTGAGACTGCAAACGGAGGAGTGTCGACGGCGCCCTAGAAGAAGCGACGACCTACTCTGATACCAATTGTTGGAGATAGACGTTTGCGGAAGCACGCAAACAGCACAAGGAAGAAGAAGAAGCTTGGAGCACAAACACACAATACTGAATGTATTACTCGAGAATGTACAAAGATAAGTAGCCCATTAGGGCAATAGGCATATATACAAGCCGGGGGAAAAAAACCTCCTAAAGAGGGAAAAAAGTGCCCCGACGGTCCCAGAGTGTTCACACACATCACTACCTAAATATATCAACAACATCAAGTTGACCAATTGACATCAAACTAGATGATAATTGAGGTACATGGCATACATTATGCATAGTAACTTTTGAACCATAAATGAATTGCACAACAATATCTCAAATCCCAACGTCACACTGGTAAGATTCACCAAGTCTCATAGTACCAAGAAACTTTTTTGCATAAGTAGAGAAGCATTCTCTATGTGGTGTCACATGGAGAGAAGCACCAAAATCTAGTAGCCATGTGTGGGAAAGAGAATTAGCCATAAGAGCCTTAGTAGGCACAGTATTTTCAAGTGTCAACACATCAACATCATCAGAAATAGCATTGATTTCCTCAATCCTCATAGTCAAAGAAGATGGTGCAAGTAGTTGTTTAACATGCCCATCAACATTCTTCCCTTTACCGTTGGCATTCTTTAACACATAGCAGTCTTTCTTCATGTGTCTTTTCTTATGACAATAATGGTATTCAATATCCCTCTTCCTTGATTTACTTCTACTCTTATTTAGTTGACCATTCTTTTCCTTGTTCTTGCTCTTGCCACGTTGCTGATTCTTTCCTTGGTAAGAATCATGAACATTATATGCATCTCCACTCTGAGTTCCAACCATAGATTTTCTATGAATCTCCTCACTCAATGCTCCACATATGTCACCATAGACCAATTTACCACTAGGTGCACTATTGCTAATAGCTATGCAAAATGTATCCCATGATGATGGCAAGATGCATAACAATAAGAATGCTTTCATTCCATTATCCATCTACATTTTTATGAGCCTATAATCGGGAGAATATAGCATCAAACTCATTTAGATGAGAAGCAACACTTTTATGTGTCCTTCATGCAAAGGTCATATAACTTTCTCATCATATACACTTTATTTGATGTCATTTCATTTTCATATGTATTGCATAACTTCTTCCAAAGCTCCTCTGCACTTTCACAGACCAATACTATAGAGTAAACATTATCTACCAGGTGCAATGGAATGGTACACCTAGCCATTTCATCTAGATCATTCGAATCAGCATTATCCATATCAACAAACTTCTTTGAGATTCCATTTACTACTTCCATTGTCTCCTCTAAATCGGCACATCTTTGATCTGATTCTTCCATAGAGCAAAGTTTGTCCCATCAGATTTTGGGATCTCAATGTTCTTTGCCTTGCAAGTTATAACTCCTCTTGGGAACAGTGGTTTTGATATGTTTAGGTAGTGACACACTAGGACCACCAGGGCACTTTTTTCCCTCTTTGGGAGGTTTTCTTCCCCCAGATTGTATATATGCCTATAACCCTAACAGGTTACTTATCTTTGTACATAAGCCTCTTCTTCTTCCTTGTGTTGTTTGCATGCTTCTCCACACCTCAAACTCCAACAAATGGTATCATAGTAGGTCATCACTTCATCTAGGGCATTATCATCACCCCTCCGGTCACAATCTTAGAATTGCACAAAATTTGATGAGCATACGCAGGGCGATTAGGAGCTCGTTTCGGACTCCAAATGCACTATTGTAGTGCTTGTGTTGGCAGTTTCATCTTTTTATGCCAAAGATGTATACAGGTTTTGGTTTTCCAATATAAGTGTTTCAAAGCCTACTATAGGTTTAGCAGAACTTGATGTTTTGTTCAACTTTTTGAGATACCATCATTTTTCTACATCAAGGTATTTTAGTTAGTGGACATGGCTAAAAGCCATGATGCATTTTGTATGTTGGTTGTTGACAATAAGTTGGATGGTACCAATTACCCATTATGTGTTTATATGATGCGTCATGTATTGGTTGCAGAAAGATTGTGGAATATTGTGTAGGGTGTTGAAAAACATCCTATTTTACTTGCAAATGTTGTTGTTGCAGGTGATGCAAATGGCATTGAAGATGGTGATATTCTTTAGTTCCTATTCGTATTGTAGGTCTTGCTGCACCTACTATAGAGCAACTTTGATGGGATGGCAGAGATGCTTAGGCACATGCATTGATAGCCTTGTCTATCAAACGTGCCACTATTCCCCACATTTGCTCTAACAAAATAGCAAAGGATGCTTGGGATACATTAACTACTTTATATCAAGCAACAAATCAGGCTCATGTTGCTTACCTCCGAAAAATAGTTGGAGAGTGAGCACATGAATGAAGGAGATTCCATGGATAGTTTTTTTTTTAATAAAGATCAAAGATTTGAAAGAGCAATTGATTTCTCTTGTTGAAGTCTTGCTTGACAGTTCACTTGTGTAGACTGTTTTGAATGGTCTTCCAGATTCATATTAGAGTTTTGCTTCGACTCTTTGATTGATGATGAAAGGCAATCCAAATGCCTTAACATTTGAAGATTTAGTCTTTGTTCTGTTGCAAGAAGACCAGTCTAGGCAGAATAGGTCCATTATGTGTGTTGCAGATCAAGCTTTCCTAGCTAATCAGAAGGGCAAAGGTAAATGGAGCTCATCTACCAGTAAGCAGAACTCCGCTAATTCTGCACAATCAAAGAAAGAAGACAAATACAAAAAGAAAATAGAAAAGCAGAAATTATTTTGCAAATACTATAAAGGAAATGATTATGTCATAAAGAGTTGTCCAAAACTAGTTGCAAAAGAGGCAAAGAAGAAAGAGGATGGAATAGTTGATGCAAAGACCTCTACACCCAAAATAGAGTTTGCTAATCTTGTGTAGAATGAAGAATGGGAATTTACCATTGTTTGTGATTATGACCCATCTTCTCATGAACAGTGTATGTCTACAGTAGACTCAAATGTTTGCCAATACTTTGATAGTGGGTCAACCAAACATATTACCTCACAATCAATTTTTTCACTTCACTTGAGCCTACCCCTATAGGGAATACTATCACATGCACCAACAACTCCTCTTATCTTGTTATGGGATTCGATAAGATCATTTTGGCTATTGTTGACAATAGTTGTTTTACATTATCAGATGCTTTATTTGTGCCAGGGATCAAGAAAAATCTATTATCAGTTTTAGCATTAGCCAAGATCAACTTGGTTGTGAAATTTTTTATGACAGATGTGTAGTTCATGATCTGTCAAATGGTGACATCATTATTGCTTCTTGCATTTTATGTCATGGTCTGTATAAGCTCATAGATTATGCAAAATCTATGAATGATTCACCATGTGCAGTTCAAAATTATGTTAGATGCAAAGCTTTGGCATGCACACTTTGGTCATTTGAATTTTGCTAGTTTGCTATGTCTACAGAAATTTGAAATGGTGTCCTCTTTGCCCAAACTTGAGGCACCTGGTAAACATGTCTATGAAGGTTGTGTTTTGGGAAAAATACAGCATTCCTCTTTCCCAAAAGATGGTTCAGTTTGAGCTACTAAAAAATTACAGCTTATTCATCGTGATGTTTGTGGTCCTATGCAAACACCTTCTTTTGGGAAATTTCTGACTTTCATTGATGATTTTTTTAGGCATGCATGGGTTTATGCATTGAAAGAAAAGTTTGAAAAGTTTATGTGCTTCAAACGCTTTTTGGTTTTGGCTAAAAATATGTCAGCATGGAAAATGAGCACCCTCCATTCTGATCAAGGGGCGGAATATATGTCTTTTGATTTTAATGCATTTTTGGCTAAACGTGGGATAAAACTCAGTGTACAATGTTGTATATACCTTAATGCCTCTGGTCTTTGTGATGAGAATGAGCCTATTTCATTTGATGAAGCATAAAATTCTAAAATCTGGATGGCTATTATGCAACTAAACTGAATGCCCAAATAACGATGCAAGTACCCCAAATTTGACATCTCAAATGAGGCATGCAAATCATCCTTAAAATAAAAAATATGCTTCTCAATAGGACCAGTGAGTAGCATGTCATCAACATAGACAACAATGATCAGAAGCACATCATTTGCATGCTTAACATATAAGGTTCTCTTAGTTGGACTATTCTCAAAACCATGTGCAATCAAGTAGGCATGTATCTTTTCATACCAAACATGTGATGCTTGCTTCGAACCATATAATGCCTTTTGAACCTACACACTTGGTCTTCATGCCCTTTCTACACAAAGCCACGGGGCTGAAAAACATACACTTCTTCATGCAAGTTAATATTCAAAAATGTAGTTTTAATGTCCAACTGATGTACATTCCAACCATGATGAGATGCAAATGCACAGATGCTACGAACAAGAGTCATTTGGTATGTAGGAGCAAAGGTATCATCAAATTCAATGCCTCTTTCTTGAGCATAAACCTTTGCAACAAGCCTAGTCTTATACCTGTCAACTGTTCCATTAGGCTTACACTTCATCTTGTATACCAACTTAGTGTCAATGGCCTTCTTGCTCGGAGGCAAGTCACATAAAGACCAGGTAACATTTTTCATGATAGCATCATATTTTAAGTTGATGGCAGAATAGCTTTGTGTCAAACAAAATATATTGACACATTATTGGAGTGTTTTGGCCTTGAAGACTATAAACCTATTGCCACTCCTATGGAGATAGGTTTACGGTTAAGTCTTCATGATGTTGGAGATGCATTTGATGTTGTTCTCTATCAGCAAGCTGTTGGATGCTTGATTTACTTATGCATTACTTGGCCAGATATTCAGTTTTCTATCTCACATATGAGCACGTCTATGCATTGCCTAGGTGTCAAGCATTGGCATGTATTTAAGTGCATCTTTTGCTGCTTGAGTGGTACCTGGCTACTTGGATTGTTTTATCCCAAGGGTGGATCACTACTTCTAGATTTACATGCTTTCTCTGACTCTGACTGGGCTGGTTGCTATGACACTTGTGTGTCCACTAGTGGCCTTTGCTTCATGCTTGGTAGCTCATGTATACCTTGGTTGAGCAAGAAGCAGCATATTATGGCCACTTCTAGTTGTGAGGTTGAGTATAGGGCAGCTTTCACAATGACTATTGAGTGTGTGTGGCTCAAACACCTTATGGCTGATTTGGGTGTTAGTCAGTCTTCTGCCACCACCATGTTCATTGATAGTCTAAGCACATTGGGATTTGTGAGAAACCATGTCTTCCATGCTCGCACTAAGCACATTGAGGTGCACTATCATTATGTCAGGGAGAGGTTCTCTACTAGAGAGATCAATTTGGCATATGTGCCCCCACAAGAGAACATTGCAGACCTTTTCACAAAGGCTCTGTCTATGGAGAAGTTTGAAGCTTTCTACAAAGCTTTGGTCGATTGTTTCCACATAGCTTGGCACTTTGTTATACATGAGTGCAAGCTCCTTGTACACTGCATCACTCCCAAGGGGGATTTGTTGATATGTTTAGGTAGTGATGTGTGTGAACACACTAGGACCGTCAGGGCACTTTTTTCCCTCTTTAGGAGGTTTTTTTCCCCTCGGCTTGTATATACACCTATAACCCGGTCACTTATCTTTGTACATTCTCTTGGTAATACATTCAGTGTTGTGTGTTGTGCTCCAAGCTTCTTTTTCTTCCTTGTGTTGTTTGTGTGCTTCCATAGACCTCAAACTCCAACAGCTCGCATTGGACCTAGTTCCAACCAGATGTGCCTGAGATTTTCAATGCCATGATGATAGAGAATTGACTAGAATGAAAACGGAGCTAGAATAATCCAAGCACCACTAAGGCTTGAGAAAGGATGACCAAGTGTTGGATTCTGGGAAAAATCAACAATCTCCCCAAAAAAATGGATGAATGAACAGTAATGAACAAACAAGTGGATTATGTGAGAGTGAATGTGCTCACATCAATAAATGTATCAAGGAGTAAATTGACCACTATATAGTTTGCAAAATCAAAAAAAAAAATCTAGAAAAAATTTTGCCAGTGTCTCTGCAAAATGCTCATATGAACAATGACAAAATCTCATAAAATTGTAAGTACTGACATGAAAACACGCATAATGAATTGCTCACTCCACTTCATTTAATTAGTTACCCGAAAGAAGCCAACTAGGCTTATTGAGCACCTATGAACAACTAGCATACATCTCGTATGGTGAGGTTAGGTAAGTTTTCCACATGTGTCACCAAAGAGACCCTAACATCTAGGTGTCTTGCAGTTAAGAAAACCTCACCATGACCCTCTTTATCAAACGTAAAAGGCTTTATGCAAAAAGACATAACTGCTATATCAACGACCACATGGACGTACATAAGCGATATCCACAAAAGCGTACATAGTGTTTATGTGCTCAACAGATGCAATAAAATGGCACTAAAGGTTTGAATTCATAGCCAAATCACTAGCCAACAACTCTTGTAAGTGTCTATCAACTCTGCTCTTTAAGCTCCAAAAACCTACATAAACCTGCGGTGGCTTCTCCCACCATAATTGAAAACCTTTCAAGAAACCTATAGATTTACTAGTGTAGCTAAAAACAAAGCCCCAAATCTAAATATTTGATGTCATGGAAGTACAAAGAACACTTTTCTTAATGTTCTTGAACCTATGTAAAGAGAACGATGTGTGAAATTACTCCAAAATGGCTCCAAAAATCACCCCAAAAATTCTTCAAGATAGGCTTTGAAACCAAATAATGAAGCTTTGAGGGCCCAAAGCATGTTCAAGGTAATGTGAACGTTAGTTTTACCCCTTCCTCAAGCACCACAAGAGTGTAGTGGCAAGAGCTCTATCAGTTAAGGGATATCTAAGGGGAACAAACTGGGATGGATGCCTCTTGGGAAGTATCTAGAACCTCCATCTTCCTTGATCGTTTAGGTCCTCCCTCACATGCAGCCAATTGGGCCAATGATGACTTTGGGTGACTCTTGGGAAGTACTTAGAACCTCCATCTTCCTTGATCATTGAGGTCCTCCCTCACATGCAGCTAGTTGTGCCAACGATGACAAGGTATGTCAAGGTCTATGCCTTGGTTGCCGCCTTAGTCAAAATCCTTGGGTGGGCAAGTGGGTGCTCTCTTCGCTCGCACAAAAGGAACAAAGCTTTTGCACCGAGCTGCTCTCATACCAATGTAGTATTTCTATGGCGAAGCACGATGGTGGACTCTCCTTCTTGAGAGCTCTACAACAATACCCCTGTAGAGAAAGCCCAAACTGCAAGCACCGCACACAATATTCCACACAGGAGGGTGCAGAACAGTACACACATCATGAACACAAATTTCTTATGTCATACAAATGTGGTCTAATTTATGATCTATGGCTGACCAAGCCACTATATGTTTTATTAAAGAACATATACAAAAGTCTCTGACGGCCATTTGGCTTTTCCCATGTACACTAATGGTAATAGAGACCCTAAACATTCCCCAACTTAACTTGATTGTTAGGGGATTTTGATCCCATCAATAGCAATAGCAAATAGCTGCAACACTAGAGTGCAACCTAGTCTGATTAAGCTCTTAAGAAAAAAGGATGGGGATAGGTTTCCATTAATGTTAATCCTCATAGAAGAATTTTCCATGAGCATGAAAAACATTTTGATGAACTTAGGGCCTCAGTTAAGGTCCTTGAGATATTGTAGGATAAAATCCCACTCAAGTCTATCATATGTTTTGTCAAAGTCTATCATATGTTTTGTCAAAAGTCTATCTTAAGGAAGATAAAAGCACCACCTACTTGGTATGATAAGATACATGCTTACTTATTATCACATGGATTTTAAAATAATCCAATTAAAATAACTTCATACATAAAGAGTGAAGATGATGGACTTCTTATCATTGTTGTTTATGTAGATGATATGTTGCTCATTGGCCCTAATGAGGCTCATATTTCAAATTTTAAGGGTTGATTTGCATGCCTCTTTTGAAATGTCAGATTAGGGGCATGTGCATCATTATTTGGGAATTCAATTTATGCAAATCTATGATTGCATTGCCTTGTGTAAAACTAAATACACTTAAAATTTATTGCAGCAATTCAACCTTGAAGATTATAAACTTTGATATAAAGAAAAACTACTCTAGCAAGACTACACAATCTCATAATCTAAGCCCACAAGGGGAGAGAGATTCATGTATCCACCCAACCAACTCCACCCATAAATATACCTCTGAGAAAAGGGGATACATGTCCTAGGACTCATGCACGTCCCTCATGTTTCCCACGCATCATCACATACCTTCTAATTTCCCAAGGGCTATCATTTCACTATGTGAAAACTTGTGGGATGCAAATTTTAGGTACACTTCTAGAGTTTTTTTTTTAGATCTTTTGGTACATTCTTTTTGAAACATACATTCGATGCACCTTATAAAGATCATTTTGGCTAAAACATGAATTGAAGATTGTGCTTCTTTGATTATGGTTCTTCAACTTTTGAAGCTTTTTTAGAACATTTTTTTGTTGGGGATAAAGGCCCCATGGACTCTCCTTTTGTATATTTTGACCCTTCCAAGTGATAACACTCTCGGAGAGCTTTCCAAACATATTACTTTTTGGACCCCAAATTGGGTAATTATAGACATTTACATTATTTTTATAACTTTTGGTCATTAACCATGTATGAACATGCCCAAATGAACTAACAATCACTTATCAAAAAAAAAGTAAATCTCTCATAACTCGAATGGGACTTCTTCAACTTCAGCTTCTTCATCATCTTCTTCAAATTTTTGCATAGATTTTTGTCTCTACTTTCTCTCTTCTCATCCAACAGCCCAATCCCTTAGTGTCTGGAGCAACAAAGCACACCACCATGTAGCTCTCCATGGCCTCTTTCAACTAGTATAAGATCTTTGAGTGGTTTCATTCTGAAAAAGTTGGTGCAAATGCTTTTGTACTTTAGCCTATGCTAAGTTGAAGACAATTTCTTGCACTTGGGAGAATCTCATCATGAAAAACCTTCATTTTTCATGATAAAAGTGCTTACTTTTTGGATTACTTCAGCCCACTACAAAAGCTAAAGAAAATTTTGAGCTTTTTGGAGAGTTTCATTGTGGAGAAGCTCTTATGTTGTCGTTTTTTTATTCCCACATGTCATTTCTAGCACCCAAACTGTTGGATTTTTATTTGTAGGTCCTTTATTGAAGAGATTTTCTCTCACTTCAAGTGGGAACTTATATATTAAGTTTGCAGAAAAACACATTTGTTTAGAAATTTCAATTATAAAGGTCTTTCGGCTCTATTTTGAATAAATTTCAAGTCCTTATGCTCTTACAAATTGGGGATTTTGTTGAAAATAATCACTCTTTCTACATTTCATATGCATTCTTAATGTGGTATAATAACAAGAAATTGTTGCGTTTTTTTCCCAAGTTAATTTTTTAAATTTCTTGAGAAAAAAAACAAAATTTAATATCTTTTGCATTTCTTAGTCATTTATGCTCAAAATTCACATACAATCTTGTTAAGTCATTGACAACTATCTATGGAAGATCTTTGAACTTTAGTGTAATTTTTCAAAAGGGATTAGAAATTACTAATTTTTTAAATAAAACTTAAAAATCTCCACTTTCATTTGACATCCTCATAGTTCAAGGATGGCATCCTCCTCCTCATATACAAAAATCTTTGAGATTAAGAGGTTTGAGGGTACAAAACTTATATTTATGGAAAGATAATATGCAACACATTCATTTTTTCAAGGATTGTAAAGATGCTCAGGGAGGTGAAGCTAGAGAGCATGGTAGATGATGCATGGACCACTTTGAATAAGAATGTCATTACATACCTTAAAATGGTTGTCTCTGGTAAAATCCTTGTGGATATAAAGGGCTTGTGTTGAGGGAGAATCAAGTAAAAGGAAGAAAAGAAGAAGACAATGAAAGAAGCAGCTTCACTAAAAAGAAATATCTGAAGATATATCTCTGCAAGAAGCCCCGCAGGGGCGCAACACCCATCTCTGCACAGAGCCCCGCAGGGGCGCACACACCAAGGAAAGGACGCACCCCAAAAGGGTGTTACAACCTCTTGATCTTTGGTAGGTCCAGATCGAAGACTGTAGCACCTTACCTTCATACCTTCCACTGGTGGCATGCGTGGTAACCCGACTGACCATAGCAACCCAGAATTAATGAGCCTATAGGTGAATTAGACTACGAATATCAGGTAAATCAAACTCCAAGGGTTGCAGGTGTACAAAAGAAAAGAACAAGCAAAACGAGTGCATCAGGCACAGAGAATGTACATGGATGAATCAGGGCCAACAAGTATTCCATATGAGGGTGCGTCAGCCTCTTGAGTTACAGAGGATTCAGATCAAGGCTTACGAGCTACATTCTCATATGTGCATTGATGGCGTGCGTGGAAAACCAAATTAACAGGCTTTGAGTAATACAACAAGGTCCGATATGTGCAACCAGGACAAATCAGAGGGCCATTAAAACGGAATGCCAGTCCAACCAGGTGGCAAAACTGACCAAAAGATGCATGCCGACAACAAACTGAAGACAAGAAGTAAAGCCTGTCAAGGGACGACAGAGACGAAGAGGGGGAGAGTGTTGCAGAGCTAAAGAGAGCACAAGGCAGAGAAAAAGACGGGCCCCAAAATTTTTCCGATTTGGACATCATATCTTTGTATCATAACCATTCTTGTAATATATTTTCCCTTGTAAATGCACTAGAGGAGTCCTCTAGATGCATCCCCGCAGAAGATTAGAAGCTTACCCATGTAAAATAGTAGGAAATTAGTCTTTTAGTGAATAAAGTGCCGGTCTCTTGTGTGAAAGGACCATTTTTAGGGCACAAGTATATAAGTCAATTTGTGACTCTTTGTAAAAAACTTTTTGCCATTGTGAGAATAGAGAGCACAGAAATTCGAATTTGTGTCTTCTTCACTCTGTATCTTCTTCTCCGTGAGCTTGTATGCATGTGTATTGCTTGGAAAGAGTGTTAGGAAGTGTTGTCTATCCATGAAAGTGTTTATTTGCTGTAGTTAAGGTGTGTGCGAAGTGTTGGAAGTGTTGAAGTGTAGGAAGGTATTTCCCGTGACTCAGTATTTTGCTCATAACTTGAAGTAGAAGTGTCAGAATTGAGTGAAACCATGCCATTGGATGCGTCTTCTCGAGAGCTTTGAAACGCATATGCTATTCGCTATATTTGGAGTTCGGAGCTGGGAGAAAAGTCCAAAATACTGACAGCTGCTGCACCAAGTATCGTGGCACCATGACCAACAGTTGAAGCTTGTTTGGATTAGTCTTTACCTTGATTGCACTCTTTGAGTAGCTCACTTGCATTGATCATCACATAATTGCATGTCCTCATACACTCGGCTAGGTTTGTATACTCATCGGATTGATATTTAAAAGCGTGAATCCCCACTATATGCACTTGAAGGGGATTGAGGAATAGTCTCTTTCTCCACAAGTCCCTAAGTTGGTACTTAGGTCAACACACTTTTTGGCGCCGTTGCCGGGGAGTGTCGAATCAAACCGAGGCATTCGTGTGATGGTAAGTAGCTTTTTGGCATTGAAGCAAGAGGAGGAGTGGTGATTTTCTCTTCTTTGGTAAGTCATTTTCAACCGCACTTGCTACTTCTCATTCTCGGAGTGTGTGTAGTGATTTGTTAGTCTAGGGAAGTGAGTAGAATGAGTAGAGTAGGAGGAGCAAGGGAGTAGGCTAGGTAGTTAGAGTAGCTTTCAATTCTTGTTTTGTTGTTTTATTTCTAGTAAGTAAGAAAATCCCAAGTATAAAAGCCAAAAAGAGTCATTTTGTGAAGTACTTGTGTTTCTGAGCAAGTATAGTGGAGAGCTACTGTCGAATATCGCGTTTGAGCAACTAGGCAATCTGGGGCTGCACAGAGCAAGGGGGAGTGATAAAGGAGTTGCAACAGCCCCCAAGGTGAGCACATTGTGGTTGTGTTGTAATTTCTTACCTGTAAATCAAGTTTCCAGAGAAAAGCGATCTGCGTCAGGTATCGTTTAAGAGTAACAGGGGTTAAAAAGTGTGATTTGAATGATACAGAGAGTGAGGAGAGGGTAGAAGGCCTTGTAAAACACCTGTGTGTAATCAAAACTAAACAAAACCTAGCAAAAATTTGACAAAGGGTCAAGTATCGCTTTCTCCCGCGGTCGAGTATCGCGATACTTAGCAAGTATCGTGAATCTCCTGTGGTTGAGTATCGCGATATTTCCCAGGTATCGTGTATCGTGTTCCAAGGATCGCGATACCTATCAAAGATCGTGTATCGTGTTATCACCGATCGCAATACCTAACGTGTATCGTGTATCGTGATCTATCGATGGCGATACTTAAGAAGTATCGTGTATCGTTTGAACCAAGTATCGTTATTGTCCAAGTATCGTGTATCGTCTCAGGAAGATTGTGATACTTGACAAGTATCGTGTATCGTGTCTTCATAGATCGCGATACTTGTGACCGATCGTGTATCGTCTTGGTCAAAGATCATGTATCGTTTAGTCCAAGTATCGTCTCTCTTGTGTATCGTGTGTCAAGTATCGTTTTAACCCAGGTATCGTGTATCATGGTCAAAAGATCACGATACTTGTTAAGTATCATGTATCGCTTAGTGCAAGTATCGTGTATCGTTGGCATCCAGAGATCGTGTATCGTTATAGTTGAAGTATCGTGTATCGTAGTTCAAAGATCGCGATACTGGTGAGGTATCCTGTATCGTTTGGTGGAAGTATCGTGTATCGTTTTGGCCAAAGATTGTGTATCGTTTTGTTCGGGTATCGTGGTCTCAAGAATCATTTGCTTGGAGTATCGTGTATCGTGGGCATCCAGAGATCGTGTATCATATGTGTCCAAGTATCGTATATCGTTTGGGATCAAATATCGTGTATGGTTTGGGTCTGAAGATCGAGTATCGTGCATCTTAGAAGTCAAGTATCGTGTCTTGAAAACGTCAATTTCAGTCAAATCCCAGTCAAGCTTTTCTGGAATTTCGGTCCATAGTGAAGAGTCCCAGAACCGAGAGGCTAGCAAGGACTGACCAGAGCTATGAAGTGGATGAACCTGAGATCCGGAAGAACCCTAGGAAGCCGAAGAAGTGTAATCTCTTCTGTAGGTAGTGTAGCCGAACCAAGTAGCCGTTCACATTATTCTGAGACCTCCAGTGAGTCAGAGGAAGAAATTCCTATGGCTTTAGAGGATATGCAGAACACAGTACCCATGATTGGCATGATGTCAATCATTGAAGGAGAGTACAGGACCTCCTTGGAGTATGTGAACACCAACCAAAATGAGATCCCTATTTATTTGGATGGTCTAAACAGATCAGTGGCCAGATTAAAGAAGGCTTCAGAGTCTTACATAGTGCCTAGGCCAGCAGTCAAGTATGTAGGAGGATTTTGTATGGACAAACGAGATATCCAGTATGTTGTCACGGAGCACCTAGAAAACATTAATGAACATGGTGAAGAAAACAGTGCTTCAAACTTAAATGGAGGTGGGAATGAAGAACAAGTAACTACACCTAGAGGGAGATCTACTGTAGCTAGGATATGGAGTGGAGATTTGATTCCCCAAGATGACTCCCTAATGGATGTGTATTTGATCAGTGGGATGGAGCATCTTCTTAGAGCACATTCTTCAATTTGGGAAGCTGCCCCTAATCCTGTTACCATCTATGAGTTACAAGATCCTGATTTCCCCACCATCATCACATATTTGGATAGGAATCAGAGAAGATATTGGCCCTTAACAGAATTAGAAAGAGCTGAGTTGAAATATCAGAATATTCCAGTATTCCCCCCTAGGGACCAAGCCACTACTTCAAGAAACCCACTTGGAACATCCCAGAATGATTCATATCAACAGTCGGGTCAAACACAACAAACACAACAAACCCAAATCCCAGTCAGACCTCATGTGCAGTTTGCAACGCCTGCAAATAACCCTAATTACCGACCTCAACCAATTGTTGACCCAAGACATGGAATTCCTACTCCAGTCAGACCACCGGTAGCAACAAGACCAGGCATACCCATAGGAAGACCAATTTTCCCAGTAATGCCTAGACCACCCGAAGCAGGAAGAAGATTAAGGCCAATTCAAGTTGCCAAATGCATGAGAAACCACTATGATGGCTCTAGTGAACCCTACAATCATATAGCTGAATTTAAACAAGTAATCAGAGCCGAACAGGTAGAAGACTTCTTGATCCAATATGAGTCCTTTGGTCTTACTTTGTCAGACACTGCATTAGCATGGTTTCAGCCATTGGACCCTAATAATTTTCAGAACATGGAACAAGTCTACCAAGAAATGATTGAGGAATTCACTAAGTCAGGAATTAAAAACAACTCTTCATCATTGATCCATAGCTTTAAGCAAGCCCCTACCGAATCAGTGAGATTGGCTGCAAGAAGATTCAAGCAGTATGTGGACAGATGCCCAGTAGAAGAGAGACCTACCCAAAATAAAATGGTGTCATTATTTTTGGAAGGATTGTTGAACGGATCTTTGAGATCTTTAGTATATGTAAAGAGAGTTCAAACCTTGCAAGAATGCATGAAGGAATGTATAGACCTAGAGGACAACCTAGCAGAGGATTTGAAAATACCTCAAGGTAGTTTGAAAAGTGAAGATTCGGCCAGTAGCACATCAATCCCTAAAAACAATGTAGAGGAGATAGCCGATTTGGTAGCAAAGAAGCTGAATGTTCAAGGACAAAGGAACTACCCCAGTAACCCTATAAGAGTACCCATGCTTAGAAGATGCATGCAGTGCAAAGGTGATCATCCTTCTCACTTATGTACTAGGGGTGTAGTCCCACCACCTGCTTATGCTTATAATAGACCCACTGTCCCAGGACCTCTACAATATTGCAGTATAGAACAAAAATATACAAATCACAGCACAGAAAATTGCCCTTACAATAAGCAAGCGAGACCAACACAGCCATACATGAGACCTTATGGATACCCTCAGAGAGAGCAAGGAGGTGAAGTGTGGAAGTACCCTACCTATCAGCAGCAGACACCAGTGCCACGACCATATGCGTATCAAGGATACACCCAACCACAACCAGTACTAGGACAACAACCGCCCCATCCTCAGAACGTTGTCCCAGCCAAGATAGCTCAACCTGAAGAAAACCTAGAGAGAGCAATAGTCCCAGCCACACCATTGACTAGTAATGAACCATATGACTCGTCTTATGACCCTAGTCAAGGAACATATCCTAATTATGAAAGCTCTATGATAGAATATGGACAACTGTACGAACCATATGCCTATGGCATGGAAGTATCAGATAGTTCATACGGATATGAGCAGGACTATGTGTCATTAATGTACACAGCTCCTAGAGCAACCATACCACCCCGACCCATGAACAGACCGCCTGTACCCAGAGGACCATGCTATAGATGTGGAGGTGATCACTACATCAGAGAATGCACTTTGCCAAACCCACCACCACCACAACGAGTTTGGGAAGGCTACTGTAGTGATTGTGGTAAGGAACACCTTTTCAGAGATTGCCCCAAGAATCCCAACAAGGTTACATCCAATGTGCAAATCAATGTGATAGAAGTAATCGAATCATTAGGGAGTGATAAGGAATACACTGTACCTCTGAAGGCGATAACAAGAGCCAAAGCTAGAGAGACCCCAGAAAAACTTGAAAAACACAATCAAAGTGAACTAGAGACGAATACACCCACACCACAGAGAGTTGAAGACTCGAAAGAGCCTGAGAAAAGTGTTGTAAGTAAAAGAACACAAAGATGGAAGAACCGGAGAGATAGGATAAAAGAAAAGAAGTTACTGCAGAAGAAGGAAAATGAGAAGAACGAACAAAATCAAAAAGAGGAATAGAAAAATGAAGAAGAAAATAAAAATGAAAAGTACAAAAAAGAAGAGATAGGATCCATCTTAGCGGATCCCATGCCTGAAGAATTAGCCATGTGGATTCAGGCATACAAGGCACGAATAAGAGCCGGACCGACCATCGAACAACATGAAAGAGAATACCCTAGAGGTGACCTAGAGAAAGAGAGGTTGGAGATCTGCAAAAAATTGATAGAAGTTGCTCAACAGACCTTAGAAAAACCTGCACTTCCGTTACCCAATACCCGAATTTCCGAAAGAGAATTCCAAGAATGCGTCATCATTAATGACCGGGAAAAAAATGAAGTAAGTAAGACACAGAATGGCAATTATTGTGAGGATAAAAGGGAAGGATCCAGTGTTCCCGAAGTAGAAGGGGAATGGCCTAAAGATTTGTGGGCTAGAGTCCAAGAGGACAGATGGAAGAAAGTGGAAGGAATTGAACCACCCTTTGAAGAACTAGAAGCAGAAAATGAAATAGAGGATTCAATACCTGAATTAAATTCAGAAGAAATTTTACCAATGGATCCTAGTGACAAAGGAGATGAGGGAGTAAAGGAATTGCCCAATTACACAGGGGAGTACGAACATAATTCAGAATTATATTGCATCCCCTCAATAAGGAAAAAGGAACCGAACCCATCAGTCCAAACATCGGATATCATACGCCTTAGAAAGATAAAAATCCCTTGTACCCTAACTTTAGAAGAACTGTTGAATATTAAACCACATCTGAAGGAAAAATTGACCAGTCAATTGGAGATCAAGACGGAAGAAAAAGAGATATCTGATGAAGTAAACATTGTAAAGATTCATGTGGATAAGGTAGGAGATTTTAGTGAGGGAGATGAAGGAAACACCTGCCTGCCAATTACCTTTAGGGGTTATACAGCCAAAGCCATCTTAGATTCAGGAGCTGGTGTAGGCATTGCTACTAGAGAAATCTGGGAGAAATGGGGAAAACCAGCTTTAAGAACAACGCGTATGAAAATACAAATGGCTGATGGACACCTGCGGAGTAGTTTTCACCACCTGCGGAGTTGAATTTGAACACACCTTAGCAATATGTCAATTTGGAACGAGTAGTTTTCACCACCTGCGGAGTTGAATTTGAACACACCTTAGCAATATGTCAATTTGAAAGGCCGAGCAATTATGAAATGATACTTGGGAGACCTTTCATGAGACAGTTAAAGGTTGTGCAAGATTGGGGAAAAGATGTTGTATACCTACAACATGAAGGAACTACCACTAGAATAAATCTTCGCACTTATACATATCAAGATGTTCCCCCATTACAATGGAATCAAATTCACAAGGAAGAAGACGATCAATCAATTCACAGCATAGGTTCTAGTGACCAATCTTGGATGAACGAGGACACTCATCTATGGATATGCCAAACTGCCAAAAAGGAAGAGGATAGGAGAAAGGGATGGCAGCAAGGGCAAGGGGTAGCTAGGTCTGTGCAAGATCCAGCTTACATGCCTCAAATCTTTTTGGATGAAGAGTTTGAACCCCATGGTTGGATAGAGATTTTAGCGACCCTCGATGTATGTGTGAATGAAGAAGTCATAACTATGAATGAATGTATTGACGAAGAAGGATATGACGTTAGTCTCTATGTAGTAGTCCTTCAGGAGGCGGAAGAAGGAGAAGTGATAGAGAAAGAATGGAAGGAGGACTATGAGAGCATTGAGATGGAGCCAGAACCAATGGAACCCGAGGATGGAAATCAAAAAATAAGCGTCACAGCTAATGAAAACAACCAGGAACCTACACAGGAAGAAGAGCTGGAGTTAAATAAAGAGCCAGAGAATGAAGAAAACAAGCCACAAGATCAGTTTGAAGTGCCAGCTCACTTCAAGAAATATGAAGTAGAAGAGAGAAAAATTGCTATTCAAATGCCTAAAAGAGAGGCACAGCCAGGAATAGCTTATGACAATAATGAACAAACCAAGAAGATAGTAGTAACGTTAGAAGAAGGAGAAGAACGATGTACCTTCATAGGACAAGATGTCTCCATAGAGGAAGAACAAGAGTTAATACACCTCATAAGGGAATATCGGGATGTCTTTGTCTGGACCTATAAGGACTTGAAGGGAATAGATCCATCTATATGTGCCCATAGAATTCCCATGACATCCGAAGCCAAACCATCTAAACAAAGACCATATACATACAATGATGTGTATTCAGCAAAGATAAAGGAAGAGATAGACAAGTTGTTAGATGCTGGATTCATATATGAGATTGAGCACACGGAATGGGTGTCACCTTTGGTGGTTGTACCGAAAAAGAATGGAAAGTTAAGAGTGTGCATCAATTTGAAGAAAGTAAATGCTGCAACCATAAGGGATAGTTACCCATTACCAATTACGGATCATCTGTTGGAACGAGTGGCAGAGAAGGAAGTTTATAGTTTTTTGGATGGCTTTTCAGGGTATAATCAGGTAGCCATTGCTCTTGAGGACCAACATAAAACAGCGTTCGCAACTGAATGGGGAGTATACACCTTTAGAGTCATGCCTTTTGGTCTAACTAATGCCCCAGCCACCTTCCAAAGATTGATGTGCCATGTATTCAAAGAATTCCTGAGAAAAAGTATGGAAGTATATGTGGACGATCTATGTACTTATTCAGCTATACGATCAGAGCATATTCCTGAACTAGAAAAGATCTTTGCCAAGTGTCGACAATATCGAGTATGCCTCAACCCAGAAAAATGTGTCTTCATGGTTAGACAAGGAAAAATATTAGGACATATTGTCTCTAAAAATGGAATCTCAACTGATGAAGACAAAATCAAAGTAATTCTGGATTTACCAAGACCAAAGACTGCTAAAGAAGTTCAAGCATTTATGGGACATTGTGGATACTATCGAAGATTTATACATATGTACGCCATAATTGCTAGACCTCTTTATGCATTATTGACACAGTTTAACTGGACCGAGGAATGTGAGAAAGCCTTTAATGAGTTAAAGAGTCGATTGAGCTCAGCACCAATCCTTCGAGTACCTAACTGGAATAAGCCATTTCACATTCATGTGGATGCTTCCAAGTTTGCCATTGGTTGCATCTTAGCTCAACCTGCAGATACAGGGAAGCTAGAGCACCCTATAGCCTATGCCAGTAGACAACTCAATCAAGCAGAACGCAATTATACCACCACGGAGAGAGAAGGCCTAGGGATGGTGTACGCAGTGAAAAAATTCAGACATTACCTGTTGGCAAATAAATTTAAATTCTTCATTGATCATCAAGCCCTGCTGTACTTAGTCAATAAACCTTGCAATACAGGAAGACTAGTACGATGGTTTTTATTGCTAATGGAATTTGATTTTGAGGTAGTAGTCAAGAAAGGAAATACCCACATAAGAGCAGATCACTTATCCAGAATGACCCATGGAGAACCACCCATAGGAGTACCAGATGATCTGCCAGATACGTACCTTTTTAACTTGGAAATATGTCCCCAATGGGCAGAAAAGTTGATCCCTATACTCACGCATGGACCGAAAGATGGGATCACACCAAACCGAAACCAAGACCTTTGGAAGACTAAAAACCTTCATATCATTGCGGGAAGTCTGTATCACCAAGATTCGAATGGATTACTAATGAGATGCGTTGAAGAGGAGGAACAAGAAATGTGGCTTCAGAAAGCACATGTGAATCAATGGAAAACTCATTTGAATGCGAACGGAACATGGCAAACCCTGAGGAGGTTCGGCATATATTGGCCAACCATGTAGAGAGACGCACATAACTATGTATCAGCGTGTCACATTTGTCAGGAACAAAATCCAGAAGAGAACTCAACTCTATGCTATTCCACAGTAGCACCGAGATGGAGCATGCCTCTGGTAAAATTCTTAAAGACTCAAGAATACCCAGAAGGAGCCACTTCAGCTAGGAAACGTGCACTTGTAGAACAAAGTAAGGATTATACCATTATAGGAAAACAACTTTTCAAGCGAGGGAGAGATAATCAATTACGAATGTGCATTCATGAAGATGAATATCTTTCTGTTTTAGAGATGGCACATACAAGAGCTGCAGGAGGACACTTCTCTGCAGATAAAACAGCAAAAATGATCCTCTTTGCTGGAATGTGGTGGCCAACTATACATCAAGATGCGCTAACATATGTGCAACGATGTGATACTTGTCAACGAACAAAATATCCAATTCGAAGAGATGAGATGCCACTAAGACCCATGATGAGTGCCAGAGCTTTCACCAAATGGGGAATAGACTTCATAGGACCTATTATCCCACCAGCGAAAGGATCCCATGCTGAGTATATAATTGTAGCCACAGACTATCTGACCAAATGGGTTGAAGCCAAAGCGACCAAGAAAAATGACGCAAGAACTACGGCCAAGTTTCTCTTTGAGAACATTTTCACTAGATTTGGACTACCGATAGAAATTGTGAGTGATAGAGGTACGCACTTTGTGAATGAAGTTATAGAAGCCCTACTGAATGAATTCTTGGTAATTCATAAGAAATCAGCTCCTTATCACCCACAAGCCAATGGACAAGCCGAAAGTTCGAATAAAATTTTGTGTACAGTTCTTACAAAAATTGTTAACAATGGTAGATCGGATTGGGATAAGCAATTACATCATGCTTTATGGGCATTTCGAGTAGCCTATAAAACCGCCATAGGCACTACTCCTTTTAACTTAGTATATGGACAAAATGCTATTTTGCCAATTGATTTCTTAATTCCCACTCTGAGAGTAGCAACTACTTACGAGTGGACGGGACATGAACTATCAGCTCAATTGGATCAAATAGAAAAGCTTCACGAAACTAGGTTACAAGCTATAGCAGGCATTTATGCTGCTAAACGACGACAGAAAGCCTACTATGATGCTCACATTAAAGACAAAAATTTGAAGGAAGGAGATTTAGTTTTGGTATATACCTTGAAACAACACGCTAAGAAGTTGCAGAAGAGAGGATATGGCCCATTAATCATCAATCGCATATCGACAAGTGGAGCCATCAGCTTAGCAACCATAGATGGGGAAGTATTACCAAACTACATCAGTGGATGTCGAGTAAAAAAATATCTAGAACCATTGACCGAAGAAACAATGTCTCGATTAATCAAGGGCAAGAATAGACGTATTGAGGAGGAAAGGATACGAGAAGAAGCGAGACAGGAAGCCCTAGAATGAATTAAGAAACGGAAAGAGTGGATGAGAGAGCGGGATGAGAGATATCAATTAGGAGAAGAACTCATCCCAATGGCTAATTTTAGATCCACTAAAAACATGGGTTCACAGAGAACGCAACCATATTTGAATTTGGGAGCAAGTAAAACGGAGTACCACTTAGTGGATGCTCTCATCGACACAGGAGCTGCCATAAGCTGTATCAAATTTTCTTTGACCCAGAAAGTCAAGGAGGAATTACGTCCATCAATGGCACAGTTGATAGGAATAGGAGGAACAATTACTCAATGCATAGGTGAAATTACCTTACCCCTGCATCTTGGCAACAACACTATGGAACAAAAGCTATTAGTGTGTCATGATCAGGATTTACTGGAAGAGGTAGTGTTAGGTCAAGATTGGATTTACGAATATGAGGTGACCATTCAATTGGCTTTAGGATACATCTCAGCCAAAATAGGACATCGTGAGGTATTTAGTTTGCTAGATGAACGACCAATCAAAGCCGCTAGTATAGAGCCAAAAGTTCATTCCAATGAACAAAGTCACAAGTGTATGTCCACTAGCACTATCGAAACCTCTTCGTCAAGTACTATGTGTGCGGACACATTGAATTATGCTTGCATACCATCTTCTAGTCTAGCAAGTCACAAAAGTGTCAATCAATTCGAAACCCACCTCAGTGAAGCACCATGCACAAGAGAGTCTAGTCCTCTGAATAGTTCAAAAGCTGTACCTATTAAACTATACCATATTCCGTACACTCAACAAGCTTGGATAAGGAAAGATCAAGCGAAGGAATATCTTCGACGACAGAAGCACTATCGACATCGGAGAAACCAATCAAATAACAAAGCAAATCATTTTGAGCACCAAAGTCAACAACGAAGCGCTACAATATGGATTCCAAAGAAAGTAGTAGCCACTCAACCGGATCGATCGCAAATATGGATTCCTAAGTCATGTGCGCCAATGAAGCTAAATCGAAACGATGAACCACTGCATAAGAAGAACCAACATGGACTACGAGCAAAACAGCCACAGAAGAATAGCTACAGGAAAATAAAGGAGTCTGCAGTCGCTACACAAGCCAATCTGAGATTCAACAATCAGAGAGAGCAGACATACAACAAGAGAAGGACCACATTCATCAAAAAGGTGGAGACTACAGTACATCCCAACAGAATGAAGCAGATTTGGTTGCCGAAAGACAAAACAAACTTCATGCATCATCTAACTACTTTGAGTTGCACACATGTCGAGTTATCAGTACCCAAAGTATGCATGATAGGGCCACATTACAAGGCCAAGCATTCGGCACATCTTTCTTCTATTTCAGGATAGTCGAGCACATTTTCCTCTTGGGAAATAGGAGAGCACTTGTACATACATTAAGAAAATTACTCAAAAAAATAATAACCGCTTCGGCTATGACCTAACCTTTCCGTTTTCCTTTTCAGATGAAAATATAAAAACATCTAAAAATGTGAAAAATCCAAGTATTACCTTTCTCACACCCACGGGAAAGGGAAGACACCATTCACTCGGAGCAATGTCGAGCTTATGACAAACAAATAAAGGAGAATTTTTGATAATAGATGGCCACTAATTCATGCTCTATATTGAGTGCAGATGGCATCAACCAATTCCGAAGCTACACAAGAAGAAGAGGTGCAACTTCTTCCACTAGAATCAATCACTAAAGCAAGAGGACATTGGTTTCGGGAGGACCAACCAGTGTCAGGCCTCATTTTCATGGCCACTATCAAGATCATGGATGTGGATCACTATTTCCCTATCATGTCGCAAGAGTTCAAAACAATAATACAAGGATTACCGCACATTGAAGAAGTATGGACACAGGCAGGCCTAGAAGCATTCCTCAAATTGCCAATTTATCTACCAGATTTTCAAAGGTGTACACAAGTGATGAATACACTACAGCTTGCAGCAACAAAGATATCAGTTCCAGAAGCACGAGTATTGGATAAAGTAGGGACGTGGAAAACGATTCAGTTTACACATGAACTAATCAACAAAGCCTTCGGATGGAATCAAGACGGAATTACTAATGTTAAAGAAGAATGCCATGATCCTAAAAAGAGGTCATTTTTAGATATAAACAGGATTGATATTGAAGAGGCAGTTCGCGTGGTGCATCAACATTTTTGTTTCCCAAGTATGCACAGATACACTGCACCACAAAAGATTGTAGTACAACTACTATCTCATGCCATGAGACAAATTGGAAACAAAGTGAACCTGACTGGTTATGTCCAAGAAAGGCTATTTGAAGCCCAAAAGAAATGGGGCCAGAAGAAGTTTTTGAATGGCAGTTCTGCCTTGACATTACTCATATATGAGGCTCTCGACATGAAAAACTGCTTACGTGAAATGCCAACCTCAGAAGGGCTAGCAAAATATGCTAAATCCGCGACAGTCCCCAAGAAAAAGAAGATAGCAGTAGTTATGGAAGAGATCGGAACCAGCTCACAAAAACCCATGAGGGGTACGAAGCGTCTACGAGAGGAAGAAGCTCAAGCTACACCTCAATCAAAGAGGACACATCTGTTACCGAAGATCACGACGGCGCAAATGCCTATTACAAAGAGAGATCTCTCAGCTGCCCTCGAAGAGACACACCAGTACATGCAAGGGCAGGTAAATCTAAATATTCAAGGTCATCATTATAGACAGGCAAGTCAAGAGAAACAACAACGGAGTACAGAGAGGGCACCGAAACAGCCTGGAAGATACAAAGAGCTGGGCATAGATGATTCTAGTTCCAATACGGAATCCAGTCCTGAAAAAGATACTCTAGACACTGATATAAGAACAGAAACTCAAGAAGAAGAATGGACGGAGACCAATCAGATCAAAGTCACGCCAGACAACCATAAAGAAAAGGAAAAGAAGGTAGATGATGTTAATGAACCTGAGCATGTCATTCAATTGAATGATACTACAAAGATAAGCATCAAGGAAGCTCCACCCAGTGTTACATATGTAAAACCACCTATCAAAGAGGAAATCCAAACTCCAGTGAGCAAGGATGCGGAACTGCTACAAAATAAAGAACAAACTGTGATTGAGGTACCAGATGATACACCTAAAGGAAATAAAGAAAACATGGTGGCTGAGCCAAGGATCCAGCTTCAGATTAGGCAGCCCCATGACACTACATTACATGTGGCACAAGGCAAAGATGTCAATACCGGTGAAGAACCGAGTATACCAAAAACATGGCTCAATGTGGATGTCCCTCAGCTGAAGCCTGTAGTCAAGCAGATGATTTAGACAGCCATGGATACACAACAGCAAATGATGGACATAGATGCAGATTATGATAAGGCCATGAGAGAAAAAAAATCAATTCCAGATAATGAGCGAACAACTGTCATCACAACTCATCCAGGCACAAAAGGAGATAACGGCCAAAAGCAATGAGTTGCTCGAAACAAAAACGCAATATGAAATCATTAATCACTCAGCATCAGAAACTCCAAGCACAGCTCGCAGATTATATGATGCAAGCGAAGCTGACAAAGAAAGAATGAAGACTAGAAGTACTCTACTGGAGACACAGCTAAAATTATACATGGATGAGAATGACACGTTACGAAGCAGGAATAAGGAATTAATGAAATCATTATTATATGATCAACCGATCGAGCAATAGGAATCCTCAGACACCAAAGAAAAAGATTTAAGAGATCAGCTAGCACAACATGAAGATTTGCTGAGACAAGAGCGTGCAATGAGAGAAGAATCAAAACGGAAGTATAGTCAAGAAATAAGTGAACTAAAAAAACAGTTGAATACAGCACATGGTAGACTTGCAGCAAGCTACAGTGAAAACATGGACAATGTGGCCGAAATTGGTAATGAATTGCTTGCAGCCAAGGAAGCACTCAGCACAGCCATGCAAGAAAACAAAGAGAAAACTGAACATATAAAGCAATTAGAATTTCAAATCAATCAGAACGCTGTGATCGAGACACCAGTAGTGCCGGCTAAGGAAAATCCTACTGACGAGGTAGAGGTAAGTCCTCTATCTCACCCGATCTATAATTCTCCAATACATGAGCAGATGGCGGATATACATGATGATCATCCAATGCCATACACTGTAAAAATAAGTCAGAAGGAACGGGCACTAGTGGTGTCCCGATTGACGGAGAATTTTGAAAATGAAGTCATTAAGGTAATGAAAGAGGCCAAGATCAAAGGTAAAGACCTGGACAAGATCATGAAGCCTTTCAATATTCCGTACGGATTATTGAAAGAGAAAACGAGACGATATATAAAGAAGATTACACAGAAAAGTCCAGATGAGCAGCTAAATTTTAAACATGATACATTCGCATACAATCAAGAAGATTTCGAAGCTGCATAACCAATTTGGAGAAGAAAATTTTTGGAGAAACATCCCACACTATGGGTGCATTGGCAAGCAGCACCATATTTATTACAGGTAAACCCTTCATTTTGTCCAATACCACGCAGAAGGGATACTAGAGAATTTTTAGACTTGCAAAGGAATGGCACTATAAATAAACACTGGCTGAATTATCCTATGCTTCCGAGCCTGCCACATAACTACTTGCCAACGGAAGAGTATATGGTCAAAACCATCGAATTTTGGCTGCAAAATTATGTGATAGTACCCGACTTAACTGTCAAAATGACCAATAAAATACTTAGCATGATACTTACACTTTTGAAGGTATTCAAGCATGCGGCCTACACTTTTTTGAATTTCATCGGCATTAATCAGGGCACGGAAATCCTCATTTTTTATCTATCGGTTATGCCTAGCCGACCAACAATAATGGCGTATTATTCCATATTAATGTTCTTGCCAAGTGTATATATGCAAACTTTTGAAGAAGCGTTCTTTACAGGATTTTTTGAGATTGATTCAAAAATCTTTTTGAAGATGTCATCGAATTTAAATGCCAGATTAGTGGCATACGAGCTTAGCTTCTTCGCAGATCACAGACAGCCACCCAATGACGGTGTGAAGGCAGAACAATGGAAACAACTAATGATACATGAAGCCAATCTACTAAATGATACAGAGCAAAAAGTATATAAAACATATGCCCGTCGCTTATCAAAGCATGTCGGGAACGACAGAGTCTAGGAGGGGGGCAGTGTTGAGGGAGAATCAAGTAAAAGGAAGAAAAGAAGAAGACAACAAAAGAAGCAGCTTCACTAAAAAGAAATATCTGAAGATATATCTCTGCAAGAAGCCCCGCAGGGGCGCACACACCAAGGAAAGGACGCACCCCAAAAGGGTGTTACAACCTCTTGATCTTTGGCAGGTCCAGATTGAAGACTGTAGCACCTTACCTTCATACCTTCCACTGGTGGCGTGCGTGGTAACCCGACTGACCACAGCAACCCAAAATTAATGAGCCTATAGGTGAATTAGACTACGAATATCAGGTAGTCAATCAAACTCCAAGGGTTGCAGGTGTACAAAAGAAACGAACAAGCAAAACGAGTGCATCAGGCACAGAGAATGTACATGGAGGAATCAGGGCCAACAAGTATTCCATATGAGGGTGCGTCAGCCTCTTGAGTTACAGAGGATTCAGATCAAGGCTTACGAGCTACATCCTCATATGTGCACTGATGGCGTGCGTGGAAAACTAAATTAACAGGCTTTGAGTAATACAACAAGGTCCGATGTGTGCAACCAGGACAAATCAGAGGGCCATTAAAACGGAATGCCAATCCAACCAAGCGGCAAAACTGACCAAAAGATGCATGCGGACAACAAACTGAAGACAAGAAGTAAAGCCTGTCAAGGGACGACAGAGACGAAGAGGGGGAGAGTGTTGCAGAGCTAAAGAGAGCACAAGGCAGAGAAAAAGACGGGCCCCAAAATTTTTCCGATTTGGACATCATATCTTTGTATCATAAGCATTCTTGTAATATATTTTCCGTTGTAAATGCACTAGAGGAGTCCTCTAGATGCATCCCCGCAGAAGATTAGAAGCTTACCCATGTAAAATAGTAGGAAATTAGTCTTTTAGTGAATAAAGTCCCGGTCTCTTGTGTGAAAGGACCATTTTTAGGGCACAAGTATATAAGTCAATTTGTGACTCTTTGTAAAAAACTTTTTGCCATTGTGAGAATAGAGAGCACAGAAATTCGAATTTGTGTCTTCTTCACTCTGTATCTTCTTCTCTGTGAGCTTGTATGCATGTGTATTGCTTGGAAAGAGTGTTAGGAAGTGTTTTATCCATGAAAGTGTTTATTTGCTGTAGTTAAGGTGTGTGCGAAGTGTAGGAAGTGCTAAAGTGTAGGAAGGTATTTCCCGCGACTCAGTATTTTGCTCATAACTTGAAGTAGAAGTGTTAGAATTGAGTGAAACCACTGCCATTGGATGCGTCTTCTCGAGAGCTTTGAAATGCATATGCTATTCATTATATTTGGAGTTTGGAGCTGGGAGAAAAGTCCAAAATACTGATGGCTGCTGCACCAAGTATCGTGGCACCATGACCAACAGTTGAAGCTTGTTTGGATTAGTCTTTACCTTGATTGCACTCTTTGAGTAGCTCACTTGCATTGATCATCACATGATTGCATGTCCTCATACACTTGGCTAGGTTTGTATACTCATCGGATTGATATTTAAAAGCGTGAATCCCCACTATATGCACTTGAAGGGGATTGAGGAATAGTCTCTTTCTCCACAAGTCCCTAAGTTGGTACTTAGGTCCTATTTCTTATTAGGTATGGGAGAAGCTCAAGGGAACTTATGAGAACACCTCTCTTATATGTTGGAACATCAAGCTTACACTATAATTGAGGTGGATTTTATCTAGATCAAAAAAGTTATGGAAGCATTCTTTTATATATGCTCATTTATTGTATTTTTCTTTTACGATTTTTTATGGATCATTTACCATTGTAAAAATCTAGAGCTTTACACATGTAAAATTAGGAAAAGAGAGCTAAACTTCCATGAATTTGATGTGGTTGAGTTGCAATCAATGAATCAAGAATCACATAAAAGTAGATCAAACTAGATCTTCACTTTTCCTAGATTGTAGGAAAGTGAATTGATTCCCTCCAACAACTAATCCCACCTTCATTTGAATTCAAAATCCAATTGTAGAAGTCATGGAGCACTTCAAGAGTCTATATAAAGACTTCAAATCACTTGTACATTACATGGAAGCAATATACATACACTTGTGGCCATCATTTTCTTACTTCTTCATTTTTCTACATCCTCTTCTTCAACAATAGTAAGCTTGCAGAGGCTGTTGCTCTCTCTACAGAGCTGCAAATTGGATAAGTGAGCAATCATTGGAAATACATTGGTCTAGTTTATGTATATAAAGTTTCAAAGCATTTGGTTGAGTAGACTGTGAGAAATATTAGATTTTTTTGTCTCGAGGTCTATCTCTATACATTCTTGAAGAATAAGAGGTACCACCCCTATGTATATCACTCCTCCAAAAGGATTTTTTCCAATTGAATCATGTTGGGTGCTATGAGCATTTGAAGTTGATTGTCTCATCCAAAGATAATAAGTTTTTTGAGCTAGTCAATGCACAAACATATCTATTTTATGTTGACTCTTTCTCCTTGATGCTCCAAAGTAGATAGTACATTTTATTGCACTTATCGCATGCCTATAAGGTCTATTTGAGTCTCCATAAGCTCAAGGGTTTGTCTTGTGGCAGTTGGCTGGACTGAACTTCGTCGCTTTGCAACTCACTTTTCTACCTCATACAAGGTTCTCCAAGTTCTTTTAGTGGTATCAGAGCTAGATCAAGATGGGTGACGGCTTTCCCTCAATGATTGAGAAGCTTGATCGACACAACTATGTGGCTCGGAAAATCAAAATGGAGGCCTATTTGCAAGGTAGAAATCTTTATGGAATTGTAGCAGGTGATGAAGCTATCCTTATTCCAAGATCCAAAGGAGGACCTGCACAAGAGGAGACACATAAGCTCACACTTTGGTGTGCAAGGGATGCTCAAGCAAGGTCGTACATACTAAAATCTATCTTTGATTTTCTATTACCACATATTAGAGGATGCAAGACATCTCAAGAGACTTGGGATGCCCTAGAGACTTTCTTTTCTGCTAGTACCAAAGCAAGAAAGAAGTATCTTTGGAATGAGTTCAACCAAATGAAGAAGACACCTAAACAAACTATCACAAATTTTGTTACCAGGGTCAAGGAAGTTGTAGATCAATTAGCATCCATTGGAGAACTGATTGAAGAAGAGGCTATCATGAGGCAAATTCGCACGATAAAACCAAAGGTCAGAATCTTCAACCTTGTGCCATCTCTAATAAGACCAACAACACCACTCAAAATTGTTGGTTCAATGGGAAGACCCAGAATGGAATTGGAAGATGTGGATATGGCAACAATAGAGGCATAGGTGGACACAACTTCAACATTAATAAAAGACGCCATAATAGAAGGGACTACAACAATTTTTCTAAAGATCAAGCACATGAAGACTCATTGCTTCTAATGAATCTAAGCCACAAAGAAGGTAAAGAATATGATCATTTGTTCTACATGGATGAAGATGTTCAAATCATGTTGCAGGCAACATTGCTCTTCTATCTGACTTTGAAAGTCCAATGCATAGACATGAAGTACAAATAGGGGATGATATGAAGCACAATGTGGAGAAAATTGGTAATGCCAAAGCTTCCAATGGCAGGACAAACATTCTAAGTAAGGTTCTCTATGTACCCACTATCACTAAAAACCTAATAAGTGTAGGCCAAATAGTTGAAAAAGCTTGCAAGTTAGGTTCACCCAACATGGAGCTGCTTCAAGAAGATAGCCAGAGGTGAGAAGCATGGTAGGATCTCTACTTTTGAAGTAGGAGAAACCAAGAACATAGCTCTATTCACTTTTGGGTCTCAAACCCTGAGTGAGCTTGAAGTGTGGCATAAGAGACTTGCTCATGTGAATGAAAGAACCTTGAAGGATATATGTAGGGATCAAAGTGTTCTAGGAATTCCAAACATATCAAAGCAAAACATGATCAATAGATGTGATGCATGTCAAATTGGGAAGACACAAAGACAACCATTCAACCACAAAGGCTACATCCACAACAACTTATTGGACTTAGTGCATATAGATGTATGGGGACCAAGTCAAGAACCTTCATTGGTAGGATTAAGGTATTATTTTGCATTTATTGATGACCATAGTAGATGGACTATTCTATACTTTATCAAGAGTAATAATGAAGTGCTTGATTGCTTCAAAAAGTATCTAGCACATGTGGAGAATTATACAGGTAGATCACTCAAGAAGCTCAACTCCAATGGAGGGGGACAATACTTATCCAAAGAGTTTTATGAGTTCTTGCAAGATAAAGGTATCAAAAGGGAAGTGACTACTAGGTACTCTCCTCAACTAAATGGAATCATAGAAAGAAGAAATAAGACATTGGTTGGATCAGCCATAATAATGCTTGAAGAGAAGAGGTTGTCACATTATCTATGGGTAGAGGTTATTTCAATTGTTGTGTACCTTGTCAATAGACTACCATCCATATCACTTCAATGTATGACTCCTTATGAAGCATAGCATGGAAGAAAACCTAGTCTTGGACATTGCAAGGTGTTTGGTTGTTTAGCTTATGTTCATGTAAAATCACAAATAAGAGGTAAGCTAGATGAAAGGGAAACAAAGGCAGTGTTTATTGGGTATGACTCAACTCAGATGGGTTATAGGTTCTATAATCCTTCAACCAAGCAATTCACTACAAGTTGAGATGTTGTGCTTGAAGAACAGAGGGCTTGGCATGATGAAGACAAACAAAAGGTAACTCTACCATAAGATCTTGATTCTTATTCTCATCAATTGGGAAGCAAGCATGATACACAAGTCAAGGATCCAAGAAGTGATAGAGATGATGACCAAGATGAAAAGTAAAATGATTACAAACTATGGAAGTCAATAAGCAAAGCAAAGATGCAAGAGTGTGGAGAACGCTCTAAACAAGCTCCTAGAAGATCAACAAGAGAGAAGAAACAACCAGAAAGGTATGGATATGATTCCACATTTGTTAGAAAGCATTCAATCACTTGGTAAAAGACTCAATTTCAAAAGAACCCTCAACCTATGAGGAGGCCAAGGGAAACCCTAATTGGGAAAAGGCCATGAAAGAAGAAATAGATGCATTGAAGGAGATGGACACTTGGGATTTGGTTCCAATTTCATCCAATCAAAAGGTAATTGGTTTTATATGGGTGTATAAAGTTAAAAGAAACTTAGATGGATCAGTTTGCATGTACAAGGCAAGATTAGTTGCCAAAGGATGCTCACAAACTCATGGTATAGACTATGAGAAAATATTCTCACCAGTTGCAAAGATGACTACAATCAGAACATTGATAAGTGTAGCTACTACAAGAAATTGGAGACCCCTCCAACTTGATGTAAAAAATTCATTTCTAAATGGTTGGATAAGTGAAGAGGTATACATGTCACAACCTCCAGGTTTTGAAAACCCTAATCATGCATCTTATGTTTTCAGACTTAAGAAAGCATTGTATGGATTGAAACAAGCTCCTAAAGCTTGGAATTATAGGTTGGTTACATATCTTCAACATCAAGGGTTCAAACCTAGCAACTCATATCCTTCCCTATTCATCAAAAAGGATCACAATGAGGTTTATCTATGTGTATACGTAGATAATATTATTGTGACAGGTGATGATCTGAATGGCATTCAAAGGATCAAGAGACACATGCAAGAGGAGTTCAAAATCACTGGCTTAGATTAGGTCACATATTTCCTAGGTATGAAAGTGATTTATATAGATGAGGGGATGTATCTAACTCAGAGAAGATACATTCCAGATCAAAGCTTGCAAGTACACCTTTGGAGATTAATCATAAACTTAGTGTTTATAAAGGTGAGAAAATTGAAGAAATTAAAGAATATCAAAGCTTGGTAGGTAGCTTGATATATGCTACTCATACAAGGGTAAGCATCTCATAAGTGTGGGAGTGCTTAGTCAATTCATGCACTCACCTAGAAGACCACACATGGATGCAGCTAAGAGAGTACTTAAGTATCTCAAAGGTACAATCAATGAAGGTATATTCTATCCTTACTCTTCATATTTGGATATCAAAATCTATTCAAATGTAGGTTCAACAGGAGCTAAGGATTATAGAAGAAGTACCTTTGGTTACTTAGCATTTGCATGTTCAAAGCTAGTGTCATGGAGTTCTAAGAAGCAACCAACAATTCCTTTATCCTCAACTGAAGTAGAGTACAAAGGTTTGACCATAGCAACTCAAGAAGCAATATGGTTAAAAGATTTGTATATAGATTTGGGACTTATGAGTTCCAAACCTCACATATTTGGAGATAATGTAAGTTCCATGCATCTAGCAACAAACCCTATTTTCCATGCAATAACTAAACACATAGAGGTTCATTACCACTTTATCAGGGAGAATCTCATAGCAAAGGAGATTGATATTTTTTTTGTTCCAACTGAAAAGCAAGTAGCAGATATGATGATGAAGGCACTTGATGGAATAAATCTTTGTAGATTTAATTCAATGGCAGGTATTCAACCTATTAGAGAATGAAGACTCAAGCATACTTTAGCTTGAGGGGGAGCTATTGGAACATCAAGCTTACACTATGCTTGAGGTGGATTTTATCTACATCCAAAAAGCTATGGTTTGGATTATGCCAAAATCTCCATTGAAGCATTCTTTTATCTATGCTCATTTATTGTATTTTTTTAAAAGAATTTTTATGGATCATTTACCATTGTCAAAGCATAGATCATTACACATGTAAAATTAGAAAAAGAGAGCTAAATTTCCACGAATTTGAGGTGGTTGAGTTGTAATCAATGAATCAATCAATCACCTAAAGGTAGATCAAACTAGATCTTCTTTTTTCCTAGATTATAAGAAAGTGAATTGATTCCCTCCAACAACTGATCCCACCTTCATTTGAATTTAAATTCCACTTGTAGAAGTCATAGAGCACTTCAAAAATCTATATAAAGACTTCAAATCACTTGTACATTACATGGAAGCAATATGCATACACTTGTGGCCATCATTGTCTTACTCCTTCATTTTTTTGCATCATCTTCTTCAACAATAATAAACTTGCAGAGGTTGTTGCTCTCTCTACAGAGCTCCAAATTGGATTAATCAGCACTAATTAGAAAGATATTAGTGTCTATTTTTTGTCTATAAAGTTTCAAAGCATTTGGTTCAATAGACTGGGAGAAATTTTAGTTTTTCTATCTCGGGGTCTATCTCCATGCATTCCTGAAAAATAGGAGGTACCACTATTGAGTGTCAGGTTCATTCCAAAAGCATATTTTGCTTATTTCTTGTACTCTTGTGCATTCTATACACTCAATCCTATCTGTATCACTCCTTCAAGAGGATTTTTTCCAATTGTAATCATGTTGGCTGCTATGAGCATTTGATGTTGATTGTCTCATCCAAAATTAATAAGTTTTTTGAGCTAGTCAATTCACAATCCTATTCGTTTTGTATCGACTCTTTCTTCTTGATGCTACAAAGTAAATAATGCATTTTATTGCACTTATCGAATGCCTTTAAGGTTTATTTGAGTGTCCATAAGCTCAAGGGCTGGTCTTGTGCCAGTTCGCTAGACGGAACTTCCTCACTTTGTAACTCCTCCTACAAGCTTCTCCAAGTTCTTTCACTATACATTAGGTACATTTGATGATGAAACTTGTTAGCATGCAGCTAGATGAGTAAAAAAGTGTAGTAGATCACTTATCATTATTTACAAGTACTCTCTCCCAATTACAAGATCTAGGTCTAGTAGATTTCAAAGACAAGCTAAAAGCTATTTTCTTGCTTATGACATTGTCTCAATTGTAGGAAACATTATTTTTTCATTGTCAAAGAGCCCCAAGTTGACCTTTGAGGGTATGAGAGGTTCTGTTCTCAATAAAGAGACTAGAAGGAAAGCAAGTGGAGAGGGAAGTGGTTCAAAAAATATGGCTAGAGATAGAACAGAGAACAAATGTGGAAATGCACAAAGAAATAGAAGCAAAAGCACAGCCAAAGGTGATGTGACTTGCTACCAATCTGGTAGACAAATTCACAAGAAGCCAGATTGCAAGCACTATGAAGCAAATTTAGAAAGAAAGAAGAACATAGTTAACAAAAAGAAGAGGAACACTAAGAATGAGGCACAAGGTAACTCCAAGGAAAAAGGAAAGGAGATGGTCAATGTAGCTTCTAATGTATTCATTGAGGAGTTATCTGATATGGAGGGCATTCTATGTGCTACTATATCAATTGATGATGCATATGTACATGATGCTAGCTTCCATGTTCAAGGCTGATTGTAGAATGCACTAAGAAAGGTACAATTTATTGCTTGCATGGGAAAGCTTTGCTTGGAAAGTTTATCATGAAATTAATTCTCACATGGAATTATGGCATAAAAGGTTTGGCCACATGAGCCAAAAGGGCCTTGACAAATTATGTAATTGTAGAGCAGGTGATCTTGCTGATCATTTGATTGTCTCAACTTCATGAGCTCAAAAGCTTCATTTTGGAAATGTTAAACCATGAGCTTAAGAGGGTAATTTTACCCTTTCTCTTGTTTTTATGACATGGTGGAAGATGATTTGTTCCTTTTTTAGGGACCAATCCATCTGCGTACCTCTTGGCTTCTCGACATCTTCAAGCAGGATCTTGGGACCTTGGGGAGGGTCTTGGGCCACCCTGTGTGACCCTCACCCTAGGGGCTTGGAGCCACTCCCTAGGCCACACCCAAGGGTTGGAGAACTCAACATCATGAACATGTAAAGAGGCAAGAGCACATAGCATGAGCAATTGGCACGGTGGATGAAATCAAGTCCTAAAACATGAGCAAAGAAGTTTGAAGCAAAGGAATTGGGTGCAAGCAATGGGTAGGAACTAGATGCAAGATAAGAAACTTGGGTGACCTTCAAACAAACAAGCCAAAAAACTCCTTAGGCAAGCTCTAGCCCATTTACCCTTTGAGGGGCATCCCTTAGACCATATGAAAACTTTTTGAAAAGTTACAATTGTATGTAATAAGTAATCACTTATGTGTTTGCTCAATTCAAAGCATGGAAGATCACTCGCCATAATTTTAGGAAATGATGTTAACTTATTGAAAAAGGGCGATGCTTGTTTTTAGGAAATCTTATTGCATAATGGGCGGTGCCCTTTTTCCATGTTACAAGGTGAATACCACATGGGTGACACCTTTTTTACCACCATTGAGATGATGCACTTACACTCTTGCAAGTGGGCAATGCCAATTTTTATGGAAACACATATTTGGGCGACACCTCTACTACTCTCCACCTCTCTTAGCATAGCCAAGGGCGACCACCATTTAGTATTGAAAAAAGGGTGATGCCAAACCTCTTGATACATCCATTTGGATGAGGCCAAATTGGCTTACTACATCAAAATTGGGCAACACAACCTCCTTTTTGCATGATTTGGGTGACCACCATTTTATACATGATAAAGTAGGGCTTTCTCTATCACCCATAGGGTGACCTCCAAATTGCCTCCCCACCTCATCTAGGCGACTACTTGTGAGGCAGTATGCACTTGGGCAAGGCAACATCTACTGGCAACACTTGGGAAACTACCAACTCTCTATGAGATATAAGACACAGGCGACAACCAAACTCTCCTTCTCTTGCATGGGGCGACCACCTGATGAGAATCCTACTTTGATTATGAAAACCACGTGAAGGGTGCGTCAAGCTAGGTGATGCCTTCTTGTTTTAGGAATGTGTGAGCCACCTCCACATGGTGCAATTGGGGTAACTAACAAGGGACACATTTATTTGGGGCAAGGCCATCTTGGTGGAGTTCATAAGAAGGGGGACGACGCCAACACATGGAGACATCCTCTTATTGGGGCGATACCCAAAATGGCCTCCTCTAAGTTTAATCCTACAAGAACTCATATCAGAGCAACTTCCATTCTCAAAGTCTAGGCATCTATTATTTGGTTAGGCATTCCTAGAGTGGGTGAGTACCTAAATTCATGGGCACCTATTATTTGGTTGGGCATTCCCATAGTGGGTGACTACCTAAATTCATGGGCATCTACTATTTGGTTAGGCATTCTCACAAGAGGAGGGTGACTACCTCATAGAGATTTGTTGGCTCCACCATTCATTCCGTTGGAAACAAGTGAGTACATTTCCTTCAAGTTTTAGAGTGAGAATTAATGCAGGGAATATTGCTGCAAAGCTCTAGCGATGTCAGAAGCTATAATGGGGGGCCCAATTGAAGTTGGCTACCATAGCCATTATTAGTCCACTCCACCACATTGTTGGCCACCACTTTTGGTGCGTGTGGTAGTTAAGGTTGGGATTCGACAAGGCCACCCCCTGGGCTCTCAAAAACTATATAAACAGAGATTTGAAACTCACTAGGGAACCACATATCACCTAACCATCGTCATATCTCTTTGGTACTACTATTGGTATTTGAAGCTATTGCTTTGCCACTCTCTGCATTCTATTACTACTTGCACACTGTTGTTGAGGTCAATCTCTGGTGATTATACAGTGTTGGCCTCCTAGTGAAGTTGGATGTTAGCATTATAGAGTGATTGAGTAGCTAGTCGGTTGCATTTCTATTGTATTTCTCTTGCATTCTGTTACATCTCTCTTGTAGAGATTACTTGGTTGTTTTAGTACCTCTTATTCTTGATTTCTTCTATTGTTAGGAGTGGTAGCTTGCCCATTGTATTGTTCACTTGATACTATTTCGGACTCATTGTAAACCTTGGAAGTGTTAAGAAGTTTTGATTTTCTCTTATTTGCAATTGCCATTTTTCCTTCTCTATGTCTTTATTGTTTCTCTACTGTCGATTATTGTACCTACACATAGAAATGTCACAGGGTATACTTCCCTAAGGAAGAACTCCCCTTGAGTAGAAGTACTAGAAACGTGAAATTAGTATCCTTCTCTACAATTTGGCACTTTGCCATAGTTGGATACCCCAGTGCTCGTCTACAATTTGGCATGCCTAATGGGACCCTTGCATTTTCTCTGTGAGGTACCCAATAGTAAACAGTAGTTTTTTGCATTGGTTTTCCTTGATTTTTTGCATCTTGTGAAGTGGGTACATGACCCGCACTTAGACAAAGAGCCTCTTCATGTCAAAAGAATCCTCAAGAAGTCATATCTACCTTTGGATAGTCAACTTAGCACTCCTCTACCCTAAATTTTTCCATTTATTTGTCTTCAACCCCACTCTCAAAAGAGAAGCAAAGAAGGACATTGGATTTCTCTTCGGACACTTCAAAGGGAGCATAACCACCAATGGAGGACCTTTCAAATCTACTCTTAAGATTGAACATTAACTTCCCTACCTTTAAGGGATCAGCATACAAAGATACAAATGACCATGTGAGGAGATCTATCTCCTTATGCCGCAATCGTGGGCTTCAAAATCGAGAGGATGCAATGTTGGTGCTATTTCCTTCTACATTAGAAGACCTTGCAAATAAGTGATACAGATAGTATTTGGGAAGCACTAAAGACTGCATTCTCACAAACGTTCCAACCAAGGGATTCTTCAGAGAGAGCTCTAGATCAACTCGAAAACTTGAAGTTAAGGCCAGGTGAATCTTTACATGAGTTACATACTCATACTAAATCACTTGTCTCTCGATTGCCGCATGCTCCAAATGATTTCTTGGTCAAGAAGTGGATAGAAAAGGCTCTTCCTAGGTCATCCCAATAAAATCTTAGGGAATCTCTCAGGCTAAACACCACACTAAATGACTTTTTAGCAGCTGCCTCTCACATAGAGGAGGCTAGAATGCTCTTTGAAGGAGGGACTCAAGCAAACTACTCTACGAATCTTGACCCAATCGAGCAACTTAGTAGGGAATCAGAAGAGCTAAAGATGCAAAGAAATCAAAATGAAGAAAAGATTGTCTCACCACCCACGCGCCAGAATAAAGATTTAGTGGCCCAACTTCACCGAGAAGTTGAGGAGTTGCGGACCTCTCAAGACATCGAAAGGCAAGTCTGGAGTACCAAATGCAACAATAGTGGTCATTCTCACACAAATTTCCCCAACAAAGTAAGCTATCAGTTTTGTGGAAAAAGTGGCCATCAGGAATGCGATTGTTATTACCTCAAGGGAGCCCAACAGAGAGGTAACAATCAAATTCTTGACACTTAACACCTCAAATATACATAATAGAGAGGAGAATTGTCAAACTTGACCGAGATATGTTAGACCCTTAATGTGTTATCGTTGCAGTGAATATGGTCACGTACAAAGCAAATGCTCTCTGCCTGAGGGTGCACCTCTGTGTCAACATTGTACTGATGAACAAGGACCATTATACAAGGGATTGTCCTCACAACTGCCCTGCACCAATCCATATGATTGTAGTGTCTCCAAAAGAAGAAGGTATGACCCCACAATCTTATGTTGTTTCATCATCCACAATGCGTATGATGACTAGGGCTAGGCAAGCGATGAAAACACGTGTAGAGGAGCAACATGGAGTCAAGGAAAGAGAATAAGGCAAGAGGGCTGATTTAAAGGAAGGATTTTCCATTGAAGAGGCCTACGACACAATGAGGACTTCAATAAAAGATCAACCTACTCCCCTTCAAGAAAATACTCAGGAGGTAAATATTAAGGAAATTTTGAAGGGAATTCACCACAAGGTTATTCTATTCAACTTATACAAATGGATATGAAAGTAAGAAATTATTTGCTGAAATTCATAGAGTCTACTTACCTCAGCCCACCACCTAGCATAGATGGGTTCATGGTGGATTTTCCTCCTGCACCACTAGCAGATTACAAAAGTTCTAGATTATTTGTTTTCATAAAAGACAAATTCTTGTTTATTGTTGATGGAGGATTTGGCACCAATCTCATGCTTGATTTTACGATGAAGAAATTAAAATTTAAAATTGGACCACTCGACATCATTGAAAAGGTACTCATGACAGTGCAGGGTTGTCATTTTCTCTTAGTTTTTGTTGTTATTGCCCAACCATAGGAAACCTCTTATCCTCTACTCTTGGGAAGGCCTTGGTTGAGGCAAGTAAAAGCATTGCAGGATTGGGGAAGGAACTAATTGTGGATTTCTACAAAAGCTAACAATCAAATACATATACACTTGGAAGAAGGATCCAACACTAGCAAGGCTATTGAGTATACAGTTGACACTGAGGTAATGCCTTCTTTACCTCATGAAGATGATGCACTATTAAATTGGATGATGGGGAGTGAAGAATGTTGCATAGTGGAAATATGTGAGATAAATGATGACTCTATAGAAGCAGGACAAGGAGCCCAAAAAGAGGAAAAAATTGATATTTTACACTTGCATAGTAAGGAAAAAGGTAACATATGTGATGAAAGGAAACTAGATGAAGAAGCAAAAATCGGGTGCCATGAAGCCAAAGCTGGGCACTTCTCTCAAATTGGGTGCCATGAAGCCCAAGTTGGGAACTCCTCTCAAATTGGGTCCCATGAAGCCCAAGTTGGGTATCCTCTCAAATTGGGCTTCATGAATCTCAAGGTGGGCACCTCTCCCAAGGTGGCCCAAGTGGGCATCACAAGGCCCAAGTTGGGCACCTAGCAGGTAGTGGCCAAGTAGACAAGGAGGCTTCCTTGGGCCAAAATGGGTTAATTCTCTCTATGGAACTGACTCCTTCTCTCGAACAAGGTGGTAAACTTCAATTTTTGCACGTATCTCCAAAGAGGCAAAAACCTCTAAGTGGACCACTTGACCTCAATGGTCAATTTCTACCAAAGAGGATCACTACACTCTTTTCTCTAGGTGAACAAACCCACGTTAATAATTATTTGGATGATTTTTTAAAATATGCAAAACATGACCAGGCACCTCAAGATACACCCTATGATTCAATGGTACCAAAGGACATCCTATTTCCATAAATCTTGTCAGAATGGACCATGGATCCTTTATAGAGCATGAGATAAGTACTATCCCTATCTCTATTAATAAAAAAGAAGAATTCTTGCAAGACATTAGCTTGAAGAGAAGCAAAACTATCTTTGGAGTAGCCCACAAAGCAAAATGATTATGGTACCTTGTAAACACATCCCAAGGATAAGGTTCATCTCATATTACAGTAAAGCTAGGGCAAGGAAAAAGCTCACATAGAAGCACATTCGAGCTGCAAACTATCATTGGAAGCCACTTCCAAGGTACTCCTACTATTCTAAAGAGGTATGCAAATACAAAGGTAGAAGCATCCAACATGATGGAAACTATGGCTTGGAAGAGAATCAGGAAGATGGACATCATGTCTTTAATGAGATTTGAGGACATGAGGAGAGAAGTAAAGAGGAGGACTTATGGCCAACACTCACAAGCCAAGGAAGAGATGTTTTGTGGATATTTGTAGCTAGAAGATTTGGATAAGGGCAAGACATCCCTAGATAGCACTTCCAAGGTGGATTCTAATTCTATTTGAATCAAGTAGGAACAAATTCACTCATTGTACATATCATATTTTAGTTCATTTCATTTTCTGTAGTGCATTTTTTTTGTTGGAATGAGCAAATAAATGAGTGGTTGCATCAGGATGGTGCAAAAACTTGATTTGGGGGTCCGTATAGCAAGTGATCTTGCCAGTCACTTGATTGTCTCCACTTCATGAGCTTAAAAGCTTCATTCTGGAAATGTCAAAGCATGAGCTTAAGAGTGTAATTTGTCCCTTTCTCTTAATTTTATGATATCGTGGAAAATGCTTTGTTCCTTTTCTAGGGATGGGTTCTTGACATCTTCAAGGAGGATCGTGGGACCTTGGGGAGTGTCTTGGGCCACCCTAGGTGACCCTCACCCTAGGGGCTTAGAGCCACACCCTGGGGTTGGAGAACTCAACATCATGAAGAGGTAAAGAGGCAAGAGCACATAGCATGAGCAATTGGCATGGTGGATGAAATCAATTCCTAAGGCATGAGCAAAGAATTTTGAAGCAAAGGCATTGGGTGCAAGCAATGGGTAGGAACTAGATGCAAGATAAGCAACTTGGGTGACCCTCACCCATACAAGTCAGAAAACTCCTTAGGCAAGCTATAGCCCATTTACCCTTTGAGGGGCATCCCTTCGCCCATATGAAAACTTTTTGAAACGTTCTGATTGTATGTAATAAGTAATCACTTACGTGTTTAGTCAATTCAAAGCATGGAATATGACTCGCCATAATTTTAGGAAAAATGATGTTAACTTATTGAACTAAGGTGATGCCATGTTTCTAGGAAATGATATTGCATAATGGGCGATGCCCTTTTCCCATATTACAAGGTGAATACCACATGGTGTGATGCCTTTTTTACCACCATTGGGATGATGCAATATACTCTTGCAAGTGGGTGATGCCACTTTTTATGGAAACACTTGTTTGCACGACGCCTCTAGTACTCTCCACCTCTCTTAGCATAGCCAAGGTGACTACTTGTTTTGGCATTGCATGGAGGAGGCGACCACCATTTAGTATGGGAACAAAGGTCGATGCCAAACCTCTTGCGACATCCATTTGGGCGAGGCCAAATTGGCTTACTACATCAAAATTGGGAAAGGCAACCTCCTTTTTGCATAACTTGGGGACCACCATTTTATACATGACAAAGTGGGGCGACTACCTTTCTCTTCATCACCCATAGGGCGACCTCCAAATTGCCTCCCCATCTCATCTAGGCGACTACTTGTGAGGCACCATGCACTTGGGTGAGGCAACTCCGATTGGCAACACTTGGGTGACTACCAAGCCTATGAAACATAAGACATGGGTGACAACCAAACTCTCCTTCCCTCGCATGGGGTGACCACTTGGTGAGAATCCTACTTTGATTATGACAACCACGTGAAGGGTGCATCAAGCTAGGCATCATCTTCTTGTGTTAGGAATGTGTGATCCACCTCCACATGGTGTAGTTGGGGTGTCTACCAAGGGACACATTAATTTGGGGCAAGGCCATCTTGGTGGAGTTCAAAAAAAAGTGGTGACGCCAACACATGGAGACATGCTCCTATTGGGGTGACACCCAAAATGGCCTCCTCTAAGTTCAATCCTACAAGAACTCATATCTGAGCAACTTCCATTCTTAGAGTCTAGGCATCTATTATTTGGTTGGGCATTCCCACAGTGGGCAACTACCTAAATTCATGGGTGTTTATTATTTGGTTGGGCATTCCCACAGTAAGTGACTACCTAAATTCATAAGCATCTACTATTTAGTTAGGCATTCTCACAAAAGGAAGGCGACTACCTCGGAGAGATTTTTTGGCTCCACCATTCATTCTGTCGCTAGCAAGTGAGTACATTTCCTTCAAGTGTTAGAGTGAGAATGAATGCAAGGAATGTCACCGCCAAGCTCTAGCAATTTTAAAAGCTATAATTGGGGGCCTAATTGAAGTTGGCTACCAGATACATTATTAGCCCACTCCTCCACCTCTTTGGCCACCACTTTTGGTGTGTGGGGCAGTTAAGGTTGGGATTTGGCAAGGCCACCCCCTAGCCTTTGTAGAGTATATATAAATAGAGATTCAAAACTCATTGGGGAACCATATATCATCTTATCATTGTCATATCTCTCTAGTACTGTTGTTGCTAGTTGAAGCTATTGTTGGGCCACTCTTTGCATTATGTTGCTACTTTCACACTATTGTTGAGGTCACTCTAGGGTGATTATATAGAGTGTTGGCCTCCCACTGAAGTTGGATGTTGGCATTATAAACTGATTGAGTAGCCAATTTGTTGCATTTTTGTTGTATTTCTTTTGCATTCTAGTGCATTTTTGTTGCATCTCTTTGCAGAGATTATTTGGTTGTTTCAATACCTCTTATTCTTGATTTCTTCTATTGTTAGGAGTGGTAACTTGCCCACTGTATTTTTCACTTGGGACTATTTCTGACTCATTGTAACCCTTTGAAGTGTTAAGAAGTTTGGATTTTCTCTTATATTCGCAATTGCCATTTTTCTTTCTCTATATCTTTACTATTTATCTACTAACAATTAGTGTACGTGCACACGGAAATGTCACAGGGTATACTTCCCTAAGGAAGAAATCCCCTTGAATAGAAGAAGTATTTGAAATGTGGAAGTAGTATCCTTATCTATAGTTTGGCACTTTGCCATAGTTGGATACCCCAGTACCTCCTCTACAATAATCTTGACAAGTTTTTAATGAATAAGCTAAGAAAGTAAAGAATTCCTATTAATCTGGTGTCTCTCATAAGTCTAATGTGCTTGATCTTATTCACTCTGATGTTTGTAGTATGCCACCAAATCTATGGGGGTGCTCTTTATTTTGTTTCTTTTGTTGATGACTACTCTAGGAAGCTTTAGGTTTATTTGTTGAAATCTAAAAATAATCTTTTGCATTGTTTAAGAGATTTCATGTATTTGTGAGCACCCAAATAATTCCAAAGCCGAAGTTCTTACACACAAATAACGGAGGTGGGTTTAAAAGTTCTATATCAATAGATTTTGTGAAAAATTTTGTATTAAGAGGGATTTAACAGCCCATACAGACCCTCTTCTAATGGTGTGGTTGAAAGGTATAATAGGACTTTATGTGAAAGAGTGAGATGCATGTTCTTCATAGCTAATCTCCCTCATGGACTCAAGGGAGAGGCTCTCAAAATTATAGTTCATGTTTGCAATTCATCCCCTCATACATCCTTAAAGGTTGGAATTTCAAAAGAGGTTAGGTCTGGTAAGCAAGATTCACATGAATACCTATGCATCTTTGGTTCTGATGCCTTTGTGCACATAAGGCCTGAATTGAGGAGCAAGTTAGATGCAAAGTCCATGAAACACATCTTCATGGTTTATGGACATGAAGGTGCACTAGACTATAGGATATGGCTACCTCAACTCAAGAAGGTAATATGCATGCTGTATTTAATGAGCAAAGACCGTTCAAAACCAATTATGCCTCTAAAGATGACCATAAAAGAGTCAAATTTTAGCATGTACAACCACCTATCAAATTTGATGTGAACCCTCGAGATGCACCACATATGGCTGGAAATGACAATGAGCTAGTAATAATGAGCTAGAGGATGTTGGACATCAAGATGATGCTCTTGAAGGGCATATGCATCCATCTATTCATGTTGCAAATTGGGTTGGAAATCATGTGCAATAGTCCATGAACAATGAGGAAGATATATCTCTTGATGTAGATCCATTGCCAGAGAATGTGCATCATTGGGTAAGAAGATTTACACGTCCTAGCAGGCATGTGAACAGATATGACTCTTTTGTACATTACTTTATGTTATCAGATGACGATGAAACTCTCACTTATAAAGAGGAAAGCTATGTGAGGACAAGAAGAAGTGGGATTTAGCCATGCAATAAGAGATAAAGGCATTGCATACAATTGATATTTGGGACTTTGTTGAGTTTCCCAAAGGTAGGAAGGCCATTCCTAGCAAGTGGGTATAAAAAATTAAAATTGAGGATGGCAAACTCAAGTGGAAGGCAAGGTTGCTAAGGGATATTCTTAGAAAGAGGGCATTGATTGCCAAGGAGTGTTTTCTTAGGTGGTTAAAATGACCATATCACGTGTGTTATTTGCAATCACAACTACCTTGGATTTGGAGTCATTCCAAACGGATATTAAGATAGATTTTTTGCATGGCTATGCAAACATAGAGTTGTACATGAAACAGCCATAAGGATATGCCATTCTTGGAAAATTGCATCAGGTGTGCAAGCTAAAAAGGAGTTTATATGGGTTGAAGCAAGCCCTTAGACAATGATATAAGAAGGTGGATGCATTTATGCTCAGAAAATGGTTCAAAAGAAGCCTTGCAAACCATTGTTTGTACCAAAAAAAGGATAAATATGGCAAGCCAATCATTCTAGTGCTATATGTAAATGATATGCTACTAGCTAGCAAGAAAAAGAACACTCTAAATGCTTTGAAGCAACAACTAAACTTTGCATTCTCAATGAAAGACCTTGAGGAAGCTAAGCATATCCTTGGAATGAGGATAAAAAGGGATAGCAAGCAGCATACTTTGCATTTCTCTCAAAAAGATACATTAAAAAAGTGTTGGACAAATTCAATGTGGTTGATGCAAAGCCACTTGGAGTGTTGTTGCAGCCACATGTTAAGCTTTCCAAGGATGAATGCCTCAAAGATGATGATACAACCAACTACATGAAGAGTTTTCCATATGCATTATCTTGTGGTTCACTAATATATGCCATGGTTGCCACTCAGCCATACATTTCTCATGTTGTGGGAGTTGCCAGTAGGTTTATGGGTAATCTTGGCAAAGATCATTATGAGGTAGTCAAATATATCTTGAGATATTTGGAAGAGACCAAAAGCAAGTGTTTATGCTATGGGAAGGGTCCATTGGAATTGAGAGGATATTTTGTGATTTAAACATGGTAGTTGGTGCAAATCCACAAGTGGATATATATACATCCTTGCAAGCGGAGCTATTTCATAGGGATTCAAACTTTAGAGGATAGTTGCACCATCTACTATAGAGCCTGAATATATTTCAGCCACAGAGGCTTCCAAGGAATCCATTTGGTTAGCCCGCTTATGTATCGCATCCATGAACTTGTGCTTTTTTAGGATGCCTAAAAAAGCACATGTTCATGGATGCGATCGCCAATGCCATATGTTTGGCAATGGATGCCATGTTCCATGCTCACATAAACCATTTTGATGTGAGATACTACTTTATGAGAGAGATGTTAGAGGATGGCGTGATCACATTGATCAAGGTCAATACTTCACAGGACCCTATAGATTCTTTCACTAAGTGTGTACCCAAGGCACAAAATCAGCTATATATATATATATATATATATATATATATATATATATATATATATATATATATATATATATATATATATATATATATATATATATATATATATATATATATATATATATATATATATGGTGGGAGTCACTTAGCCTAAAGGAGCCTCCTTGGCCCTTTAATTGCAAGGTTTTTCAAGATAAAGGCCCAAACAACTCTCCTTCTGTATATTTTGACACATCCAAGTGATAGCTCTCTCTGAGAGCTTTCTAGACCTAGTTTTGTTATATTTTTTGTGCCCCAAATTGGGGATTGAATTTTGGTCATTGGACGTGTGAACATGCCCAAAAGTCACTTATTAATAAAACTTGGTCCCAAATCTCTCATAACTTTAATGGGACTCCTTCAACTTCAGCTTCTTCATCTTCTCCAAATCTCTACATAGGTTTCTCTCTCTACTTTCTCTCTCCTCATGCAATAGCCCACATCCTTTGTGTTTGGAGCAAGTTACACACCACCATGTAGCTCTCCATGGCCTCTTTCATGTTTTGCATTGACAAGTTTCTCTGACAAGTCTTAGTTATCGTGAGTAATTTGCTTCATTGTATGAAAAGTGATTTTTGGCTTGATTTCAAGCATATTGGATCATTGGATTTCATACATGAACATTGAGCACCCACTATTTCTACTTTCATGGATATTGCATGTGTACATTCATGTAGTTTAAGCATAATGGTTTGGAAATTTTTCATTAATTCTTTACATGTCAAAGAAGTTTGTGGTGAGGTTTTCCTAGTTGAAAGGCACCAAATATTCTCTTTGGTTTTGGCATGAAAGAACTACCCTAGCCTTGCCATAAGAGATGTATAATAGTGCTATGTTGGAGTTGGGGGATTGACAAAGCGCAAAAACAACACGATGAAGGAGAAGAATCTTGGGAGCACAAGGCAAAGTGTATTACTAAGTGAATGTACAAAGAGAACTAGCCCTTTAGGGTTACAAATGTATATACAAGTTGGGGTAAAAAACCTCCTAAAGAGGGAAAAAGGTGCCTTGGTAATCCTAATTTTGTTCACACATTTCATTAACAAAATATACTAACAAATCCCCCTTGGGAGTGATGTGGTAAAAAAATGGGTTGACACTTATTGTTGGTGCAGACCAATCACCAATTGAAGGCTTGGAAGGTTAAAGAGTGAAGGAAAGATCAACTATTGAAGCTTGGAAGAAAGACATATTCAGAGGATAAGAGAAGTGTACACATATGTACATTAATATAGTCATAGGTGACTTAGATCTTTGTTTAAGTAAGAATCTTGTACAAATTATCTATAAATACTTTGAGAAAAGTCGGGGCATGTATGAGAGCATATGTAGAAACCAAGATTGAGGAAGTTAGGAGTCAAGAGATAGAGAAAAATTAGTTGAGTTAGCTCTCATCACTCAGTTGTAATTTTCTGAGTTAATGAAGAAATATTGCGCCCGATTTTTTCGTGTCTGCTCCTTCTGTGTTTGATCAATTGTGAAATCCTTTTGAGGATATCTAAGTTGTTAGTTAATGAGCCTGTGACCTGAATTTCAGAGTCTAATTGTAAACAGGCTAGGAGAATTGTGAGTAGGAACATTCATATGTGTTGAGTGTCTACAGTTCTCTGAAACAGGCGCAAATTTCGAGTTTAATCTTTTGGTCAGTGCTCACTCCATAGTTTAAAGTTTTGTGCAAGCAAGCACTTAATCTTTAAGTTGGAAGGTGATCTACTCGTGGCTAAAAGCATTTGGCAAAACGGGTTAGATATTGTGAGAACCAAGGTTAAGAAGTTAGGGGTGTCTAAATCGACTTCTCAGAAGTGCAGATTCAGACATAGGTAACTTGTGAAGTCAATTTCTCAAGTTATACTAAAGCTTTTGAAGTAATTCAACTTGGAGGTGATGCGCAATCTCTAGGAGATGATTCGTACAAAGTTTCATCAAAAACTTTACACATTTGATAAGTCAATGTGAAGAAATTCTGCAGCAGACTTTTCTGTGTTTCATCTTCTTCACATATTTTCTCATATTTGATAATTTGGAGATTGGACCTCTAATTAAGTGAAGGTTTTGACTTACTCTTGATATAGAGGAGTTCTAAATTCAAGAGTAGGTTGTTCTTTTGGAGATTAACACTCTCCATCAGTGGTATCAGAGCAGGAGACATCAAATCAAGGAAAGGAAGGTCCCGACTGCTGCAGATTCAAGAAGTTCAACATTTGAAGAGCTAAGAAGTGAAAGCTTGGAGTCAAAAGCCTGAGGAGAAGACTACTCGACATCAAGAAAGGCAAAAGGAGCCTAATTCGAAGTAAAGGTACATACATTGCTTGTAAAGCTTGAAGTTTTCAATATACAGGTGGATACAAGATGGGAGATGCTCTACAGATAGAGAAATTGGATAGAGAAAACTATCCTGCATGGTCAATGAGGATGGAAGCTCATCTTATGAGCAAAGATTTAATTGGTTACATCACAGGAGAAGAAGAGAAGCCAGAATTCAGAGATCCTAGTGTTCCAACTAGGGAAGAGTTAGCAGATCTGAAAAATTGGATGAAGAAAGATGCTCAAGCTAGGAGCATTATCTATATGGGAGTCAATGATTACTTGTTACCTCATATTAGAGGTCTTGAAAGTGCAACTGACATATGGAATGCTTTGGAGGAGCATTTCCAGAACACTACAAAGTCAAGGAAGGCATCCTTATGGGCAGAGTTTACTACCTTCAAGAAGAAGGCCTCTCAATCTATCTCAGACTATGTAACAAGGATGAAAGATATTGCAGATGCTTTAGGAGCTGTTGATGAAGACATTGAGGAAGATAAGTTGGTAAGGCAAATCCTTACAGGGTTGAGAGGTGATGACAAATGGAAGCCATTTATTTTGTCTACAGAACTATCACTTGACCATTTCACTCCTGATTTAAATCAATTGTTAGGTCATATGCTAACATTTGAGCAGGATGTTAAAGGAGATGGTGAAAAGAGTACAGGACATGCAATGTACTCAAAGGACAAGAAGAAGAATAGCAAAGGAAAACAACAAGCAGGTGAAGATGAAGGAACAACTACTCAAGCCAACTTCCTAAGAGGAAGAGGAGGTGGCAAAGGTAGAGGAAGAGGCAGGAACAATAAAGATGGAGGCAAAGCTTGCTGGATTTGTGGTAAGACAAATCACTTAGCTAATGATTGTTGGCACAATACTCAGAATAATAATGGATATAGTCAAAACTATAATGCAAGAGGAAGAGGTGGCAGAAATCAAAGAGGTAATTACAGAGGTAGAGGTGGAAGGAATTACTTTGGAAGAAATGCAGGTAGAGGATTCCAAAGTCAACAATACAACAACACCTACTACAATTATGCTTCAGATCAAAAGGAAGATTCAACATTGATAATGAATGCAACTTGTGAAAGGCAGAGTGAAGATCAAAGAGTCTTCTACATTGACTCAGGGTGTAGCAATCACCTGAGTGGTAACATATCTTTGATGACTGATTTGGAAAGTAAAGTTTTTAATCATGTTGTTCAAACAGGTGACAACACAAAGCACAATGTGAAGTCAATTGGATCAGTGAAGGCCAAGGATGGAAGCACCTTATTGAGTAAGGTCTTGTATGTTCCTACAATCCCTAAGAATTTGATAAGTGTAGGTCAAATTGTTGAAAAGGGATATGAAGTAAGGTTCACTAATGATGGAGTATATGTGGAAGACCCTAGCCAAGGGTATAAACAGATTGTTTCAGGAAAAAAGGAAGGAAGATTATTTACATTGAAGATTCAAGGTAACATTGGTCATGCTATGTTCACATATGGAGGTCATAAGATCTCTGAGTTAGATCTTTGGCACAAGAGGCTTGGACATTTCAATGAAAGAGGTATTAAAGATATGGTTAACAATGGTTCAGTGCTTGGATTGCCTAATGTTGCAGGTCAACATATGACATACAAATGTGAGGCATGTCAATTAGGTAAGGCTCATAAACATTCCTATTCCAAGCATGGTTTTATGCACTCAGAGAAGCTTGAGTTGGTACACACAGATGTGTGGGGACCATCAAAAGATTTTAGTATAAATGGATCAAGGTATTATGTGATTTATGTTGATGATGCTACTAGGTGGATCACTATCTATGTGATCAAAGATAAGTCAGAAGTGTTTAATACATTTAAACACTATCATGCATATGCAGAAAGAATTACAGGTCATAAGTTGAAAAGACTAAGGTCAGATGGAGGGGGAGAGTATTTCTCAAATGAGTTCAGTGATTACTTATGGAATGCAGGTATAAAAAGGGAAGTTACTTGCAGGTACTCTCCTCAACAAAATGGTGTTGCAGAAAGGAGAAATAGAACTCTTGTTGAGTTTGCAAGATCCATGATGAAGGAGAAAAATTGCCCTAATTATTTGTGGGTTGAAGCTGTAAATACAGCCACTTACTTGGTCAATAGGTTACCATGTAAAGCCTTGCAGGGTATGACACCATATGAGGCTTGGTGGGGTAAAAGACCTACCTTGGATCATTGTAGAGTTTTTGGGTGTGTGGCATATGCATATGTGCCATCACAATTAAGACACAAATTGGAACCCAAAGCTGAAAAGTATGTTTTCATTGGTTATGATGACAAGCAGATGGGCTATAGATTGTGGAGTCCATCAACAAAGCAATTTATGGTTTCTAAAGATGTTACATTTGATGAACAAAGCACTTGGTATGCAGGTACAATCAATATCAATACAGGTGATGAAGAAGAAGTGAGTCAAAGAAAAGGTAAATCAAAAGTTCAGATATTTGATGAGCAAGAGAATAATGAAGTGCAGGTTGAAGTGGAAGAAGCCCCAAGATTTGATCCTGAACATGAAGAACCAGAAACCTCAAGAAGTGGAGAGCTTAGGAGGTCTACAAGGAATAGGTGGCAACCTACAAGGTATAGTTATGATACTTCATTTCTAGCCACAAAAGATTATGCTTATATGGTGAATACAGATGAAGACCCTTCTACATATGAAGAGGCAAAAGGTAAGGAAAAATGGGAGAAAGCTATGCAGGAGGAATATGATGCACTATTGGAGAATCAAACATGGGATTTGGTTCCAAAACCAAATAGTCAGAAAATTATTGGATGCAAGTGGGTCTACAAGACAAAAAGGTTTGCAGATGGAAGTGTGTCTAGATACAAAGCTAGACTTGTTGTCAAAGGTTTTGCTCAAACATATGGTATTGATTATGATGAGACCTATAGTCCTGTGGCAAAGATGACAACCATAAGGACACTTATTGCTATTGCTGCATGTAAAGGTTGGAAGCTATGTCAACTTGATGTGAAGAATGCTTTTTTGAATGGTTATATTTCAGATGATGTATTTATGGAGCAACCTCAAGGATTCAGAGATAAAAGGTATCCAGATCATGTGTGCAAGCTCAAGAGAGCTTTGTATGGCTTGAAGCAGGCCCCAAGGGCATGGAACTATAGACTTGTGAAGTTCCTAAAAGAACTTGGTTTTCAGGTGTCTAAAGCAGATAGTAGCTTGCTTGTTAAAGCAAGTGAAAATGGTTTCATATACATGTGCATATATGTTGATGATATAATTCTTACAGGTACAGATGAAGAAGGAATACAAAAGCTTAAGAGGCAAATGGAAAAGGAGTTCAAGATAAGTGACTTAGGAGACTTATCATACTTCTTGGGCATGGAGATTACATATACTCAACATGGAGTATTTGTGACCCAAGAAAGGTATTTGAAGAACTTGTTAATCAAGTTTAAAATGGATGATTGCAGGGTAGCACCTACACCAATGGAGGTGAATCACAAATTGAGTAAGTATGGAGGTGAAGAACTCAAGGACATGAGACAATATCAGAGTTTGGTTGGTAGCCTTATCTATGCTACTCTAACTAGACCTGATCTATCATATGCAGTAGGGGTTTTGTCTCAATTTATGCATTGCCCAAGGAAAGAACATTGGATTGCAGGACAAAGGGTGTTGAGGTACATTAAGGGTACACTCAATGAAGGTTTGTATTATGGGTTTACCTCAGATACAAATATCAAAATTTATAGTGATGCAGATTGGGCAGGTAATCCAGATGATAGAAGATCTACTTTTGGATACATGTGTTATGTGGGAGACAAGTTAATCTCATGGTGTTCCAAGAAGCAACATACAGTTGCTTTATCTTCTACAGAAGCAGAGTATAAAGGCATGGTTGAAGCTGCAAAAGAAGTAATTTGGGTTAAGACATTGATGAAGAGTCTTGACATTATGCATGGGGTACCAATCATATATGGAGATAACATGAGTTCATTATACTTAGCTGCTAATCCTGTTTTTCATGCCAGGACCAAACACATTGAGATTCAGTATCACTTTCTAAGAGAGAAAGTGATGGATAAAGAGATTGAAGTAATCCATACTTCAACAAAAGATCAGATAGCTGATATGCTTACAAAAGGCTTGGATGGACCAAAGTTACAAAGGTTCAAAGACATGGCAGGTATAAAGAAGATAGTGAAGACCTCAATTGATGATTGAGGGGGAGCTGTTGGTGCAGACCAATCACCAATTGAAGGCTTGGAAGGTTAAAGAGTGAAGGAAAGATCAACTATTGAAGCTTGGAAGAAAGACATATTCAGAGGATAAGAGAAGTGTACACATATGTACATTAATATAGTCATAGGTGACTTAGATCTTTGTTTAAGTAAGAATCTTGTACAAATTATCTATAAATACTTTGAGAAAAGTCGGGGCATGTATGAGAGCATATGTAGAAACCAAGATTGAGGAAGTTAGGAGTCAAGAGATAGAGAAAAATTAGTTGAGTTAGCTCTCATCACTCAGTTGTAATTTTCTGAGTTAATGAAGAAATATTGCGCCCGATTTTTTCGTGTCTGCTCCTTCTGTGTTTGATCAATTGTGAAATCCTTTTGAGGATATCTAAGTTGTTAGTTAATGAGCCTGTGACCTGAATTTCAGAGTCTAATTGTAAACAGGCTAGGAGAATTGTGAGTAGGAACATTCATATGTGTTGAGTGTCTACAGTTCTCTGAAACAGGCGCAAATTTCGAGTTTAATCTTTTGGTCAGTGCTCACTCCATAGTTTAAAGTTTTGTGCAAGCAAGCACTTAATCTTTAAGTTGGAAGGTGATCTACTCGTGGCTAAAAGCATTTGGCAAAACGGGTTAGATATTGTGAGAACCAAGGTTAAGAAGTTAGGGGTGTCTAAATCGACTTCTCAGAAGTGCAGATTCAGACATAGGTAACTTGTGAAGTCAATTTCTCAAGTTATACTAAAGCTTTTGAAGTAATTCAACTTGGAGGTGATGCGCAATCTCTAGGAGATGATTCGTACAAAGTTTCATCAAAAACTTTACACATTTGATAAGTCAATGTGAAGAAATTCTGCAGCAGACTTTTCTGTGTTTCATCTTCTTCACATATTTTCTCAGATTTGATAATTTGGAGATTGGATCTCTAATTAAGTGAAGGTTTTGACTTACTCTTGATATAGAGGAGTTCTAAATTCAAGAGTAGGTTGTTCTTTTGGAGATTAACACTCTCCATCACTTATGTATAAGGAAGTGTCAACCAATGTGGACTAAGATCAATCCACGAAAGGGAGTGATCCCAAAGCTTTGCAGAAAGCTTCAAACTTCTCATGAGGTAGTCTTCACTAAAAATGTTTGCAGCATTTTCTTGTGTAGGCACATACACCAAATTAATCTCTCTAGCAGAGTCTCTCCCTGATTTATGATTGTGCAATTGAATGTGCTTAGTGCAAGAAGGAAGATTAGCTTCCTTTCAAAATCCAATGTGCCCTGATTGACAATAAATACAGCAGTGGAAAGAGTCTGACCAACAACGAGGTTATCAACAAGGCATTTGAGCCACATACACTCAACAATAACTATGAAAGCCTCCCTATAGTCAACCTTGCAATTAGAAGTAGCCATAGTAGATTGCTTCTTTCTCAACCAAGATATGTATGGGGTACCAAGCATGAAAAAAAAAACCACTTGTGGATACATGAGTGTCATAACAGCTAGTCCAATAGAGTTAAAAAAAACGCATGTAAATTTGGTGGTGTTGATCCCCTTTAGGATAAAAAAACCTCAGCTGATGGGTACTTGATAAGTAGTGAAAGATATGCTTAGTTGTTTTCCAGTGATTAACTCCAAGGCTATGCATAGATCTACTCATTTGAGAGATAGCATATTGAATGTTAGTCCAGTTGATGCATACATAAATAAGGCATGCAATAGCTTGTTGATAGATACCAACATCAAATACATCTCGAGTATCATGAAGACAAATTAAACATGAATTCATAAACCTATTTCCATGGGTCTAATATATATTTACAATCTTCAAGGCTAAAATGCTACAATAAAGTGTCAATATATCTAATTTGACATGAAACAATTATAAGAAGTACATTATTTGCCAGTGATCAACATATCATCTACATAAACAACAATTATAAGAAGTACATTATTTGCACGCTTTACATACAAGGTGCTTTCAGTTGGGTTGTTATGAAATCCATGTGCTAATAAGTAGGCTTTTATATTTTGACACCAAGCATCTGGTGCTTGTTTTAATCCATAAAATGCCTTTTGTATTCTGCATACTCTGATTTCATAACTTTTCTGTTAGATCCCGCTAGGATCAACCTTGCAACACAAGACATATTCCCAAGAATGCAAAGGTGAACATCAAACTCACCCCCCACCCATAAGGTCCAAGATGACTTATCCTCTTGGGAACTTGCAACCAAGTGGGTGGAATCCCTAATAAGGGAATGGTGCTGCATCAAAGGAAATAGGCTCATTCTCATCACAAATTCTAGATGCATAGGAAGAATCATTGAAGCTTGAGAAAAAATGATAAGGCAAAGGTGCATCTAACTTACCATATCTCAAAGTATGAACCAACCAATCCAACATAGATTCTGCCTCATCAATGTCTTCTCTCTGATCGATAAGTGCACCATGAATATCCACAATAGAAATGGAGTATTTTGTGTTCTCATTCAAAACCAACATAAGCTAAAAGTTGCCTCATTAGGAGATACATTCGATTGTCCTGTTGAATTTATGATTGTCATAAGTGATAACTTTGCTCTTAGAATTGTACCTAACAAAAGTAAATTTTACAACCTTATTATCTGATTTTTTGTATTGTTACTTAGGCTCTAATGCATATATCAAATAACCAAAAACATTTAGATGAGCTACATATGGATTATGAACATACCAAGCCTCATAAAGATTCATAGAATATAATGCTTTTGTAGGACACATATGTAGCACACATTACAACCTTAAGCCAAGATATGAGAAGTTATTTGTACATGTGATAATATTCCCATCAGAAGCATGATCATGTGAGGTGAAGAAAGTACATTGAGAGGTATTATATTTGCATGCACCACTATCAAAGTATCAAACATGAAAGTCCACAATTGACATATAAATTATTATGTTGTGGTGGTTCATAACTACATTGTGCAGTAAATTTCCATTCTTCATTTTGTACCAAGATTGCAGACTCAATCTTAGAAGTAGAAGTTTCTATAATGGCCATTCTTGTATCTTTCTTCTTTGCATCTTTAGTAGCAAGATTAGGTAAGTTTTCTATGATATGATATTTGCAAAACTATTTCTATTTATTTGTTTTCTTCTCATTTTTGTCAGCATTTGCAGATTTCTACTTACTAGAGGAAGAATCAAGTTTACATTTTCCTTTTTGATTAGTGACAAAAGCTAGATCTACAACTTATATAATAGAGATGTTTTGCTTGGATTTGTCTTCCTGCGATGAAACAAATACTAACTCTTCAAAGTCAAGGCATCCGGATTTCCTTTCATTATCAATGGAAGAGTAGAAACAAAAATCATGATAAGAATTAGGTAAACCATTAAGAACGATTTGATCGAATCATTTGGTAAAGTTTTATCTACAACAACCGATTGCCCCTTCAAATCTTTTATCTTTGTGAGGAAATTGTCTATAGAATCACCTTTATGCGGATGCCCAATCTCCCATTATTTTCATAGGTAAGAAACACAAGCCTCATTTGTTGCCTAATATAGTGTGGCAAGAGTATCCCATGCATCCATTGTTGTTTTGCATAGGAAAATATGAGGGATAATGGCATTCTTGAGTGATAAAGCAATAAAGGCATGTACTTATGCATCTCTGCCATCTCATCAAATTTACTCTGCAGTGGTTGGGGGGTGTTGGTGTACCTGATATACTCGAAATCGGAGTTAGAATAGGACTAAAAATAGGAATTTCATTAGAACTCAAACTTGCAAAATCCTCACCACTTGCATCATTTGCATTTTGAATAATTTTACCTATGATATTTCATATTTCAACGCCTTGTACTGATGGGGGAAGTTTTTAACACCCCGATTTAGCTATGGAAGATGGTTGCCCTCCACTAGGCCCACACACACTAACATATGCTCACTATTTTGAACATTTCTCTACAATATGCAGAGAATCACCTTAGCTACTTGATTGAATGTCTCCTCAAAGTCTATGTCATAGATCTGAGCAAACCCTTTGGAAACCAATCTCACTTTATACCTAGAGGTGCTCCCATCTGCATGTCTCTTTACCTTGTACACCCATTTGTTGACAATGATTGACTTTCACATCCTTTGTTCTTGGAACTAATGACCAAGTACCATTGTCTTCAAGTGCCTTGACTTCCTCTTCCATGGCATCATTCCATTCCCTATGCTTATTTGATTCTTCAAAAGAGTTAGGTTTTTCACAAGTTATAGCTTGACTCATGTAGGCATAATGTCTTACAATGAATGAACCATAAGTTAGCCTTTGAATAGGCTATTTCAACTTATTGGATGACCTTACCTCACAATTATGTGGTAGCAATCTCCTTCTCGTTGGTTTGGATGCTTTAAATCCTGGAGATTCTAATTTATCCACATTTTCATCAGTTGTAGAGTCCATGTATGCCCATCGATGGTCTCCATTATTTTTCTTTTTCCTTTCCTTCTCTACCTCCTTCACTTGAATGAGCTTCATTAATTGTTCTCCCTTGCCAAGCTCATGTAGATCTCTCTTCTAATGGGGTGCTTGAACTGATTGGACTACTTATCTCCATGTTTGGTTGTTGCTCTTTAAACTTCTTCTCAGCTTCACATGCATCTTTTGTAAGAAAATAATAGCATAGTGGAATAGACCTGTAGATAGAGTTAAGAGAAAAACACAGACAAAGATAGATGCAAACTAAGAGATAGAGAACTCAAATTCTCTGATTGTCGAGCGTAATGTAATTACAACAATGGTGATATCCACCCGTGCACTCCCAATGTAATGTAATTACAACAACGGTGATATCCACCCGTGATCTAGACAGGCTCTAGATGAAGGGCTTACTAGTGTGCAATGCTATGTAAAGCTCAATCTGGGCCATGCTATATCGCTTTTACAAGGGGAATCGTATAGATAAATGCAGTTGGGAGATACTCAATAGTCGGCAAAATATACAATCCGACAATATCTCCACGACCATAAGTCCTACCATCTCGGCCCTACGGGCCGAGGGGATAGGCCCCCTCGGACCTCGCGGAAGAGGGCAAGTCCCCCCTTTGCACTCCCGCCATTAAAATTCTATGGGGAAACTGTGCGATGCCACAAAGCCTTTATTTTTGCCTTGAATAGCAACCCAATGTCCCGAAATTTTATGCCCTACCTAACCTAATGGCTAGGCTCACATAGATCATCTATAACCATTAATGGTCACACATAGACCTCATCTAACTTGGAAGTTAGGGTTCCACAAATGTCCGAGCTCTCACAATGGCTTCTCCTCATAATGGGGGCCTTACAACTTAGAGCACCATGGATCATTTGTGGTCACTTGAGGGTGGAGTATTGAGCATATCTAACACCCCCCCTCAATGTCCACCCTACAGTGAACTACCTCCTTGGTCCAATCCCAAGCTTTGGAAAGTCAAAGAAGTTGCTCTCTCCCAAGAGCCTTGGTGAAGATGTCTGCTCCATTTTCTTCAGTTGGACAATAGCTTATCTCCATGACCCCATCCTCAATCAACTCGCACACATAGTGATACTGAATTTATATGTTCTTGGTACGTGCATGGAACACACGATTCTTGGCTATGGACATGCAACTTTGGTTGTCACACTTCAACTCTGTAGCCTCCTTTCCTTGTATTACTGTGTGCCATAGGATCCTCCTCAACCATACTGCTTCACATGTTGCAACACATGCAGCTTTGTACTCAACTTCAGTAGAAGACAATGCTACATTCGGTTGATTCTCACCAATCCAAGAGAAGATCCCTGATCCTAAAGAAAAGCAATACCCAAAAGCTGATTTTCTGGTATCAATATCTCCTGCCCAATCTAAGTCATAATATCCGACCAAAGATGATCCTTCTTCATAAAGAATACCATAATCAATGGTTCCTTTCACATACCTGAGTATCCGCATGCTTGCCTTCCAATGAGTTTGGCAAGGCTTATTAGAGAACCTGCTTACTACTCCAATAGCATAAGAGATATCTGGTCTGCTATTGCACACCTAGATGAGACTTCCAAGTAATTTCCTATATTTTCCAATATCCACTGGAGGTGAATTATCTTCAATAGATAATTTTATGTTGATCTCCATAGGTGTAGAAATTTCTTTGCAATCCTCCATGTCGAATGCCTTCAATATCTATCTTGCATACTTTTGTTGAGAGATGAAAATCTTCCCTGGTTCTTGCCAAACTTCAAGGCCTAAGCAATAATGCATTAAGCCCAAGTCTGTCATTTCAAACTCAAGGCATCTTTTGTTTGTTGAAGAAAAGCATCATCATTTTCTATAATCACAAGGTCATCTACATAGAGTACAAGCACAATTGCCTTCCCTCCTCTCTTTAGAACATACAAGCTAGCATCAGAAGCACATCTTTTGAAACCTAGATCCAAGAGATACTTATCTATCCATTGGTACCATGCTCTAGGGGCTTGTTTCAGCCCATATAATTGTTGATGTATGAAACACCACAAGAAATGAATTAATGTGACACTAGAACACCTCTATGGTCACCATTAACTCATTGCCACTCCAAACTTTGAGAAATGATAGCCTAAAGTGAGAACTTTGCTTCTACAGAAATTCCTAGTCACCGAAATGACATACCTTCAGTATTTTGTTGATTTATCCTAGCTCAAGTATTATTTCTCCATGAAACTTTATATGCTGAAACTAGAAGAGTAGAGCTTTCCAACAAGCTATCATATGCATCAAACGGATCTCTAGAACTCAAGTTATGGCCTTCACAAGATGACCCTGTATGAGCTTCCAAAACTGGAAACTTTGCCTGTTTTAGTATTCCTGGTGTCCAAAAATAAAAAATTCGATGCCTAGCATCGAATTTCAGTCCAAGTCGATGCCAGGCATCGACTTTGGGCTTTTTTTGGCTATTTTTCTGCACCAGAAACACTCTATTTTACACACACATGAAGAAGATGACTTATATGCTAGAAGTCGATGGCGGGCATCCATTTTATGCTGGAACTCGATGCCAGGCATCGAGTTGCTCCACAAACTTCATATTTTTAGAAGATTCAACAACAGTTAACACACAGAGAATGAAAAAATGACTTATCAGCCAAGATTCGATGCCAGGCATCGAATTGCTCAGAAAACATGAACTTTTGAATTCATCACACAGTAGGCAAGCATGGAGATGATGGAGAGAGACTCATACACAGAACTGTACTCAGTTCTTTCTCATAGCTATGAAAACTCAGAAGTTTTACAGATGCTTTCTCGCTCAGAGAAGCCCGACTATACTCAGTCGTATAAAATGAACTCCTTCTTCTACTTCTTCTCTCTTGCTCTCTCTCACTCACACCGCGTCAGTTGATACAAACTAACTTATATAGATTTTCGTATTCTCGTGATTTTTTAAAAACTTCTAGAACTAAAGTGAACTAACTTTACAAGTATAATACAGTTGTGAATTTGTCCCTTCACATAGGCATGGGGTTTTCTTCCTAAGATTTGACCTTGAAATATATGTCCAATTAGTGAGTGTTCTCCAACAGCTCCCCCTCAATCACTAATTGACATTCCCTGTTTCTTCATATCATCTTCTTTTCTTTTACTCCTGCCATGCTTTTGAATCTGCTGGTCTTCACACCATCCAAGCTCTTTGTCATTATGTCTGCTAACTGATCTTTAGTAGAAATGTACTCCACTTCAATCTCCTTCTCCATTACCTTTTCTCTGAGAAAATGATACTGTATCTCTATGTGCTTTGTCCTTGCATGAAATACTGGATTTGCTGCAAGATAAAGTGAACTCATATTATCTCCATGTATTGTAGGTGTACCTTGATCAATGCCTAAGCTCTTGAACAATGTCTGCATCCATATGACTTCCTTAGCTGCTTCCACAAGTCCTTTGTACTCTGCTTCAGTTGATGATAATGCTACTGTATGTTGTTTCTTTGAACACCAACTTACAAGCTTATCACCAATATATATCATGTAACCATGAGTTGATCTTCTGTCATCTTGATTACCTGCCCAATCTGAATCACTATAGGCTCTCAACTTCAAATTTGATGTAAAAGGATAATATAATCCTTCCTTTATAGTTCCTTTGATATATCTGAGAACTCTTTGACCTGCAATCCAATGTGGGTCCTTTGGACAATGCATGAATTGTGACAAAACTCCCACTGCATAACTAAGATCAGGTCTTGTTAGTGTAGCATAAATCAAACTACCCACAAGAGATTGATACTTCCTCATATCTTTGTAGTCTGCACCATCATATTTACTGAGCTTGTGATTAACTTCAAGTGGAGTTGAAGCTTCTCTGCAATTTTCCATATCAAACTTCTTCAACAAGTTTAGAAGATACCTTTCTTGTGACACATATATGCCATGATCTGTATAAGTAACTTCCATTCCAAGAAAGTATGATAACTTTCCTAGGTCACTGATCTTGAATTCTTTTTCAAGCAATCTCTTTACCTCCTTGATTCCTTCATCTGAAGTACCTGTGATTATAATGTCATCTACATAAATACAAATGTAGATTGTACCTTCCTCTGTTCTTCTGATAAGTAGACTTGGGTCTGCTTTTGAACTTTGATATCCAAGATCATTGAGATACTTCACTAGTCTATAGTTCCAAGCTCTTGGAGCTTGCTTCAATCCATACAATGCTCTTCTCAACCTGCAAACAAAATTTTGATACCTGGAATCTATAAACCCTTGAGGTTGTTCCATGTATACCTCATCTGATATGTATCCATTCAAGAATGCATTTTTTATATCCAATTGACTTAGAGTCCATCCTTTTGAAGCTGCAATAGCAATGATTGTCCTTATAGTTGACATCTTAGCTACGGGACTGAATGTCTCATCATAATCTATGCCATAGGTCTAGGCATAGCCTTTCACCACCAATCTAGCTTTGTATCTGGCTATACTTCCATCTGCAAGCTTCTTCACTTTATAAACCCATTTATTTCCAATAACTTTCTTACCATTTGGTTTAGGAACAAGTTCCCATGTCTTGTTCTCCTCCAGTGCATTGAACTCTTCCTTCATTGCTTCTTCCCATTGCTTCTTACCTTTAGCTTCATCATAGTTCTGAGGTTCTTCATCATCTTTGACCATATATGCATAGTTCTTCTGAGTTATGTAAGAAGTATCATAAGAATACCTTTCTGGTTGTCTTCTACTCCTGCTTGACCTTCTTGGTTCACATTCTTCATATGTGTCTGGATACACTTCTTCATCAAATATAGGAGCTTCTTCATTCCTTCTTGTTAATCCACTTCTGGATGTACTTGCTTGCATATAGTCTTCATCTCTATTTACCTGCACAATTGATTTTCCTTTATCACATCTTCTTACCTCTTCTTCAAATTCTTCAGCTGTATGACTTTGATCTGCATACCAACTTTTCTGTTCATCAAATGTAACATCTCTAGAAACAAGAAATTGTTTGGTTAAAGGATTCCACAACCTGTAACCCATCTGCTTTTCATCATAACCAATGAACACATATTTTTCTGCCTTTGGTTCAAGTTTATGCCTAAGCTGTGATGGCACATAAGCATATGCAATTGATCCAAACACTCTACAATGATCTAGTGTTGGTTTCTTACCCCACCAAGCTTCATATGGAGTCATACCATTGAGAGCTGCACATGGTAATCTATTCACAAGATATGTAGCTGTATTTACAGCTTCAGCCCAAAGATAATTTGGACAATTCTTCTCCTTCAACATAGCTCTAGCAAACTCAACCAAAGTCCTATTCCTTCTTTCTGCTACACCATTTTGTTGTGGTGTATACCTGCAAGTTATTTCTCTCTTAATACCTGCATTCCAAAGATAATCATTGAACTCTTGGGAGAAATATTCTCCCCCTCCATCAGACCTCAGTCTCTTAAGCTTTTGACCTGTGACTCTCTCTGCATATGCATGAAAATGCTTGAAAGCTCCAAACACTTCTGATCTTTCCTTCAAAACATATAATGTTATCCATCTTGTAGCATCATCAATGAAAAGAACATAATACCTTGAGCCACTGATAGATCCTTCTTTTGTTGGTCCCCATACATCTGTATGAATGAGCTCAAGTACTCCATCATGTTTGAATCCTTTCTTCTGAAAGGTAACCTGTGTGCTTTACCCATTTGACATGCTTCACATTTATAAACCATATGTTGACTTTGCACATTTGGTAATCCTAGTACAGACTGATTAGCAACCATAGCTTTAATTCCTCTTTCATTAAAGTGACCTAATCTCTTATGCCAGAGATCAAGTTCTGTAATCACTCCTTCACCATGTGTGAGCAAAGCTTGACCAATGTTCCCTTGCACTCTTAAAGTAAAGAGTCTACCTTCTTTCTTACCAGAGACAATCTGATTATATCCATTCTCTGGATCTTCCACAAATACTCCTTCATTTGTAAACCTGACTTGAAAACCTTTTTCAACTATCTGTCCCACACTAATCAAGTTTTTAGGTATTGTTGGAACATACAAAACATTGGTTAGCAAATCTGCTCCACTCTTGCATTTCACTTTTCCAATTGAATGTACACTATGTCTTGTATTATCACCAGTTTGAACTGTGTGACTAGAAATGCCTTTTTCCAATTCTGACATCAATTCTATGTTTCCTGACAAATGATTAGAACATCCAGAGTCAATGTAAAATACCTTTAGATCTTCTTTATCTGATGTGTTGATTGAGTTCATCATCAATGATGTATGACTTTCATTCTGTGTGTCATTTGCATAGTTGTAGTAGGTGGTGTTGTAGGATTGATTTTGTCCCCAACTTCTTCCTCCACCTCTACCATAGCCTCCTCTTTGACTTTGTCTACCTCTTTGGAAATTACTTTGATATCTTCCACCTCGGCCTCTGCTATTGTTGTTTTGATTCTGGTTTGATCCTTGTTGGTTGTGCCAACAGTCATGAGCCAAATGATTACTCAATCCACAGATCCAGCAAGCCTTTTTGTTGTTATTTTGATTACCTCTTCCTCTTCCAAAACCTCTTGCTCTTCCTCTACCAGTGCCTTTACCTCTTGTATAATAAGCTTGAGAACTAGACTCCTCTTCATCCTTTGCTTTACCTTTATCTCCTTTCTTCTTGTTCTTCATGTACATTGCAGAACTTTGTCCTTTATCTCCATCTCCCTTCAAGTCTTGCTCATATGTGAGCATCAAACCAAGCAACTGGTTCAAATCTGGAACATAATGATTTAATGAAAGTTCTGTTGATAAGACAAAAGGTTTCCACCTTTCATCTCCTCTCAAACCTGCAAGTAGTTGAGCAATCAATCTGTGATCTTCAACATCTTCATCTATGGATCCAAGACTATCTGCTAGATCCTTCATCTTAGTGACATAATCACTAATACTTTGACTTGGCTTCTTCTTGAATGTTGTAAACTATGACCATAGACTTGCTTTCCGTGCTTTAGTAGTGCTTTGGAAATGATATTCCAATGCATTCCATATATCTTCAGATGATTCCAATCCTCTGATGTGTGGTAGCAAATGATCAGAGATTGTATTGTAGATGTATGCTTTTGCACTTGCATCCTTCTTCTGCCAATGCTTTAAAGCATCAAGTTCCTCTTTCTTTGGTCGGCTTTCATCTTCAAATACTGGCTTCTCTTCTTCACCTGTAACATATATCATGAGATCCTTACTCATAAGTAAGGCTTCCATTCTCATTACCCATGCGGGGTAATTATCTCTGTCCAGTTTGTCAATGGAAATATGATCTGCCATAGTTCTTTCCTTCTGCTGCAACCTGTGAGCTTAAAAGATAAAGGATAATACCTTTTGGAGTTCTTTGTGTATGAAGATACTTTCGAAGTAACCTTTTAATGCCTTGTGTCTTCAAATGCTTCACCTTTCAAACTTTAATGGAAAACTTTACAAAACTTCTCGTACCTTTGTCGTCTTCTGCTCTCGAGAATCTTTCTGCTCTGATACCACTTGTTGATGTATGAAACACCACAAGAAATGAATTAATGTGACACTAGAACACCTCTATGGTCACCATTAACTCATTGCCACTCCAAACTTTGAGAAATGATAGCCTAAAGTGAGAACTTTGCTTCTACAGAAATTCCTAGTCACCGAAATGACATACCTTCAGTATTTTTTTGATTTATCCTAGCTCAAGTATTATTTCTCCATGAAACTTTATATGCTGAAACTAGAAGAGTAGAGCTTTCCAACAAGCTATCATATGCATCAAACGGATCTCTAGAACTCAAGTTATGGCCTTCACAAGATGACCCTGTATGAGCTTCCAAAACTGGAAACTTTGCCTGTTTTAGTATTCCTGGTGTCCAAAAATAAAAAATTCGATGCCTAGCATCGAATTTCAGTCCAAGTCGATGCCAGGCATCGACTTTGGGCTTTTTTTGGCTATTTTTCTGCACCAGAAACACTCTATTTTACACACACATGAAGAAGATGACTTATATGCTAGAAGTCGATGGCGGGCATCCATTTTATGCTGGAACTCGATGCCAGGCATCGAGTTGCTCCACAAACTTCATATTTTTAGAAGATTCAACAATAGTTAACACACAGAGAATGAAAAAATGACTTATCAGCCAAGATTCGATGCCAGGCATCGAATTGCTCAGAAAACATGAACTTTTGAATTCATCACACAGTAGGCAAGCATGGAGATGATGGAGAGAGACTCATACACAGAACTGTACTCAGTTCTTTCTCATAGCTATGAAAACTCAGAAGTTTTACAGATGCTTTCTCGCTCAGAGAAGCCCGACTATACTCAGTCGTATAAAATGAACTCCTTCTTCTACTTCTTCTCTCTTGCTCTCTCTCACTCACACCGTGTCAGTTGATACAAACTAACTTATATAGATTTTCGTATTCTCGTGATTTTTTAAAAAACTTCTAGAACTAAAGTGAACTAACTTTACAAGTATAATACAGTTGTGAATTTGTCCCTTCACATAGGCATGGGGTTTTCTTCCTAAGATTTGACCTTGAAATATATGTCCAATTAGTGCGTGTTCTCCAACAATAATGTCTTCTTCAACTTACATACCTTGTTCTCTAAATGGGGAGCCTCAAACCTTGGTGGGTGAGACACATATACCTCCTCCTTGAGGTCTCCATTCAGGAATGCTGACTTGACATCCATGTGATAGACTGGAAAATGCTTATGTGCAGCCACAACTAGTACTACTCGGATAGTAGTCTTTCTTGCAGTTGGGGCAAATGATTCACAAAAATCAATGCCTTAAACTTGTGAGTAGCCATGTGCAACAAGTATTGCTTTGTACTTTTCTAGAGTACCATCAGCCTTGTACTTTAGCTTCCAGACCCACTTGGTGCCAATGATTTTACTCTTAGGGGGTCGATCCAATAGCTCCCAAGTTCCATTCTTCATGATATTGTTGTATTCTGTTTGCATGGAAGCTCTCCAATTCAGATCATGGAGTGCCTCTTCCACATTTGTTGGTTCCTTTGCTTCTTCTTGAATGAGATCAGCCATCAGGGTTGTATTTACAATATGGGCAATTGCCCATCTATGTTCTTTTGTTCTTTGCGATCACCTCGATCCATCTACAACCTATTCTAGTGACTGTGGGATGGGGTTCGCAGAATCATAGAGCTACCTCACCCAATGTGGCAATGGCCTTTCCACTTGGGTGTCAGTAGGTTGGTGACTTTCAGACTCACCATCTGAAGATGATGCTTCCTTGTCTTGTGTAGAAGAGATAGCTCTTGGGTCAGGTTCATAGTGGATTGCCCCTTCGCTTGATGATAAAGCAGAAGCTCTCTTTTCCTCCAACATTGCATGTGGTTGCTCCTCCTTAAACACCACATCGCAAATCGCCATGATCTTCTTAGCCTTAGGGTCATAAAGCTTATAAGCCTTCTTATCTTCATTGTACCCTAGGAAGATACATTTGATGCTTTTTGGTTGAAGCTTCTTTCTCTCCCTATCTAGAACATGTACATAACATTCACTTCCAAATACTTTGAAATGGGAAGCAGAAGGCTTTTTACGAGTACAGGCTTCTTGTGGAGTCTTTCCATCAGGTGCCTTGGTGTAGCTTCGATTCAAAATGTTGACAGCAGTATTGACAGCCTCTGCCCAAAATTGATTAGGCAAACCCTTTCCTTTCAACATGCACCTTGCCATCTCCATGATGGTTTGATTCTGACATTCTGTTGAGGACTATGTGCCACTGTGAGTTGATGCTTGATTCCCTTGCTCTTGCAGAAATCTTCAAACTCTATTGATGTGGACTCACCACCACCATCTATCCTGAATTTCTTCATCTTCTTCCTTGTTTCAGTTTCAACAAACTGAAGCCATTCTTTAAACTTACCAAAATCTTGAGCCTTATCGTGAAGGAAGTACACCCACATCTTCCTGCTATAGTCATCGACAAGTAACATGAAGTAGGAAGATCCGCCCAAGGCATGTGTAGGCATTTTTCCACACAATTCAGCATGCACCAACTCTAGAGGATAGCTTGCCCCGTTCTTGCTTTATTGTGGAAACGCCTTCCTCTTTTGCTTGCCCATCATGCAAGCTTCACATGATTCCTTCATTTTTTCAATCGATGCTAGGTGTGCAACCATAGCCTTGCGATGCATCTCCTTCAGTACAAGGTATCCAATGAGGCTGAATCTCTCATGCCATAGCTTACTTGTGCCCACATTTGTAGTGGTTTCACACAACTCATACAGGTTGTTCCTCCTTATGCCAATCCCAAAAATGTTGTTGTTACTGTTCATAATCTTAGCTACTATCTTATTGAAAGATACTTGATGACCTTGATCAGTTATAGAAGCTATTGAAAGTAGATTCTGTTTTATTTGTGGAATATACAACACATTTGAAAGCTTTCTGATATCGCCATTAGAGTTAATGAAAGAAATCGTACCTTTGCCCTCTGTAGGACATCTTGCATTGTTCCCTACCTTTACTGTGATGGGTTCCTTTAGAGGTTGTCAGGAATTGTAAAGGTCTTTTCTGCTCATCATGTGACGAGATGCACCACAGCCCAACACCCATGAGTCATCTGTTCCTGAATCTTATGCACCACTGCCCAACACCCATGAGTCATCTATTCCTGAATCTTCAGCTAAGGAGCACACCTCCTCTACTGTAACAAATTACTCAAGCTCTATTTTTTTTGTGTTGGGAGACTCCTTTCCCTTGCCACCTTTTGAAGAGCCACTCTTCTCTTCTGCCTTCTTGATGCGACAGTCTTGGATTCTGTGTCCTTTCTTCTTGCAGTGGAAACACTCCCCCTTGAACTTCTTTTTGTCGTTCTTTTTGTCTCCATATTTTGAAGAGTCCGCTTTGCCTCCTTTGGCATTTGCTGTGAATGAAGCATCTCCTTTGCTGCCACCACTCCTCGCCTTGAGCCAAAGCTCCTCCTCCATGAGTAAGGCACTGAATTCTTGAAAAGTTAGTGATTACCAAACCATCAAAGTTAGGTGGACAGATTCGAAGACAACATCAAGCTAGCTCCATGCTTGACTTTTGTACACCTGCTCCCACCATTTGATCTCATAGATTCTTTATGAGAATGATAAAAACCTCTTCAATCTCCCCATCAGCAAACCTTTCTGCTGCTAGTTGATTCTCCAAGTTCTGAATATGTGTCTAATTACGAGTTTCATATTGATTTCTCAATATGTTCCATGCTTCGCATGCCTTGGTAGTATGTTGAATGAGATTCGGAACACTATCAGAAGTACTTGTAAGTAGAGCACAGAGTGCATCTACGTTTCTACATTTCCAAGCACATAGAAGATCAGCATCAGGAGCAACCATTCGACTAGGATTATTTGGATCAAATGTTTTGTTTGGGCTCATCATCAACCCCAAGAACAGTCTCCAAAAGCTCATATGAATCAAGGATAGAAGTGATTTTGAACTTCCACAATGTGTAGTACCATCAAGGTTACCTTCCATGAAGGCTGGTGGTGTATCCGTAACATTGGGATGACCGACATCACTGCTGCTCCTATCTATGCTCCACCTACTCCTGTTGATGAACCACCTTGATTCTCAGTCATAGATGATGATGCACTGCTTGACATCTTCTCTCTTTTGTTGTTGAGACCTCTACGTTTCTTCTTCTGCACCACTCACAGCCTCATGTGCTCTAATACCATGTAAGAAAATAACAGCACAGCAGAATAGACATGTAGACAGATTTGAGCAAAAAAACACAGACAAAGATAGACACAGACTAAGAGATAGAGAACTCCAATTCTCTGATTGTTGAGTGTACTGTAGTTACAACTATGGTGCTATCCATCTGTGCACTCCCAATGTGGAGCTTAGATGGTGATTTAGACAGACTCTAAATGAAGGGCTTACTGGTGCACAATGTTATGTAAAGCTCAACCTGGGCCATGCTTATATAGCTTTTACAAGGGGAGTCGGTATAGATAAATGCACTCAGGAAAATATACAATCTAACAAAATATAGTCGACAAAAAATACAATCTGACAATATCTTTGTGACCAGAAGTCCTACCGTCTCCGCCCTATGGGCCGATGGGATAGGCCACCCGGACCCCGCAAAAGGGGACAAGTCCCCCCTCTATGCTCCCCCCATTAAGATTCTATGGGGAAACTGTTGGAGATAGACGTCTGCGGAAGCATGCGAACAGCACAAGGAAGAAGAAGAAGCTTGGAGCACAAACACACAATACTGAATGTATTACTAGATAATGTACAAAGATAAGTAGCCCATTAGGGCAATAGGCGTATATACAAGCCGGGGGAAAAAAACCTCCTAAAGTGGGAAAAAAGTGCCCCGGCGGTCCTAGTGTGTTCACACACATCACTACCTAAATATATCAACAAATCCCCCCTGGGAGTGGTGCAACAAGGAGTTGGCACTCATGTATAAGGAAGTGCCAAGCTATGTGGAAATCACTCCACAAAAGGAAGTAAGCCCAAAGCTTTGCAGAAAGCTTCAAACTTCTTCCTAGGCAGAGCCTTCGTGAAAAGGTATGCAATGTTCTCCTATGTGGGCACATATGCCAAGCTGATCTCCCCAGCAGAGAACCTCTCCTTGACATAATGATAATGCACCTCAATGTGCTTAGTGTGAACATGGAACACAGGGTTCCTCGCAACTACCAATGCGCTCTGACTGTCAGTGAAGATGGTGGTGGCAGAAGACTGGCCAACACCCAAATCAGCCATAAGGCGTCTGAGCTACACACACTCAACAGTAGCTGTGAAAGCTGCCCTACACTCAGCCTCAAAACTGGAAGTGGCCACAGTAGGCTGCTTCTTGCTCAACCAAGATATACATGAGCTACCAAGCATGAAGCAAAAGCCACTAGTGGACATGCAAGTGTCATAGCAACCAGCCCAATCTGAGTCAGAAAAAGCATGCAAATCTGGCGGTAGTGATCCCCCCTTGGGATAAAACAACCCAAGTAGCCAAGTACCACTCAAGTAGCGAAAGATGCGCTTAATCGCCTTCCAATGCGTGACTCTTGGGCAATGCATAAACCTGCTCATCTGTGAGACAGCAAACTGAATATCTGGCCGAGTAATGCATAAGTAAATCAACCATCCAACAGCCTGCTGATAGAGAACAGCATCAAATTCATCTCCAGCATCATGAAGACTCAATCGTAAACTTGTCTCCATAGGAGTGGCAATAGGCTTACAGTCTTCAAGGCCAAAACGCTGCAATAATGTGTCAATATATTTCGTTTGACACAAAGCCATTTTACCATCAACTTGCATAAATTGAATGCCCAAATAGTGATGCAAATGCCCCAAATCAGACATCTCAAATGAGGCATGCAAATCAGCCTTGAAATCAGCAATATGCTTCTCAATAGGACCAGTGAGCAGCACGTCGTCAACATAGACAACAATGATCAGAAGCACATCATTAGCACGCTTAACATATAAGGTGCTTTCAGTCGGATTGTTCTCAAAACCATGTGCAACCAGATAGGCATGTATCTTCTCATACCAAGCACGTGGTGCTTGCTTTAAACCAGATAATGCCTTCTTTAACCTGCACACCTGGTTTTCATGCCCTTTCTGCACAAAGCCACGGGGCTGAAAAACATACACTTCTTCATGCAAGTCACCATTCAGAAATGTTGTTTTAATGTCCAACTGATGTACATTCCAACCATGATGGGCTGCAAGTGCACAAATACTCCGAACAGTAGTCATACGGCATGTAGGTGCAAAGGTCTCATCAAAATCAATGCCTCTTTCCTGCGCATAACCCTTTGCAACAAGCCTAGCCTTATACATGTCAACTGTACCATCAGGTTTACACTTCAGCTTGTATACCCACTTAGTGCCAATGGCCTTCTTGCCAGGAGGCAAGTCACATAAAGACCATGTACCATTCTTCATTATAGCATCATATTCAGATTGCATAGCAGCCATCCAATTTTTTGACTTCTGTGCTTCATCAAAAGAAACAGGCTCATTCTCATCACAGAGACTAGATGCAGCCATAGCATAGCAATCTGATGCAAAGGAGGCACTATGAGAGCCCGAGCGAGTACGATATGACAAAGGTGCATCTAATTTGCTATCACGCAAAGTCTACACCAGCCATTTTGGCATAGTTTTTGCCTGCTCAATATCAGCTCTCTCATCAACAAGTGCATCATGTAAATTTGCATCACAAATGGAATGATCTACATCATCATATGAAACCTGCAAAGGCTGAGAAGTTGCCTCATTAGGACCAGCACTAGACTGTCCACCTGTAAAAAGAGGCATCAAAGTATCATACATGTCTTTGGAGGTAACAGATGTCTCCTTAGTACATGAAAGCAATGGCTAAATAGCATCTTCCACAAAGACAACATCACGGCTAACCAGAATGCGTTTAGTCTGTGGATGATACAGACAATAGCCTTTACTTTCAGAACTATACCCAACAAAAATACATTTTACTGCCTTATCATCCAATTTTCTGCGATGTTGTTCAGGCACTAGTGCATATGCCAAATAACCAAAAACATGCAGATGTGCAACAGATGGCTTGCGGTCATACCAAGCCTCATATGGAGTGATAGACTGCAGCGCTTTAGTGGGACACCTATTCAATACATATGTTGCACACATGACAGCCTCAAGCCAGAAACTATGAGGTAAAGCCTGACTCTTGACCATACACCTCCCCATCTCCATGAGAGACATGTTCTTCTGTTCAGCAACTCCATTTCGTTGAGGTGTATACGACACTGTACACTGGTGTTTTATCCCACGTTCAGCCAGAAATGCATTAAAATCAGAAGACATATATTCCCCCCCTCGATCAGAACGGAGGGTGCCCATTTTACATGCTGACAGATTTTCAGCCAAAACCAAAAACTGTTTAAAGCACATGAACACTTCGGACTTTGCTTTGAGTGGATATACCCATACATGCCTGGAAAAATCATCAATGAAAGTCACGAATAGGTAATTTCCAAAAGAGGGTGTCTGCATAGGACCACATACATCACTATGTACAAGCTGCAATTTCTGTGTAGCCCGAACTGAACCATCTTTTGGAAAGGAGGAATGCTGCATTTTGCCCAAAATACAGCCTTCACAAACATGTTTTCCAGGTGCCTCAAGTTTGGGCAAAGAGGACACCATTTCAGATTTCTGCAGGCGTAGCAAACTAGCAAAATTCAGATGACCAAAGCGTGCATGCCAAAGCTTTGCATCTGACATAGCCTGAGAATCATTTACTGCACATGCCAAATCATTTTCAAATCTTTCATAGTCTATGAGCTTATACAACCCACGACATAAAATGCCAGAAGCAATAATCACATCGCCATTTGACAGATCATGAATTGTACACCTGTCATCAACAAACTTCACAACCAAGCCAATCTTGGCTAATGCAGAAACTGATAACAGGTTCTTTTTGATCCCTTGCACAAATAAAGCATCTGACAAAGTTAAAGAACTACCATCAGCAGTAGTCAAAATGATCTTACCAACTCCCATAACAGGATAAGAGGAGTTGTTGGCGCATGTAACAGTATTCCTTGTAGGGGCAGGCTCGAGTGAAGAGAAGAAACTGCACTGCGAGGTAATATGTTTGGTCGCCCCACTGTCAAAATACCAAACATCTGAGTCTACTGCAGACATGCACTGCTCATGAGAAGATGGGTCAAAACTGCTGACAGTAGTAAACGCCCATTCTTCTTCCTGCACAAGATTTGCAGACTCTGTTTTTGGTGTAGAGGCCTCTCCAACAACCATTCCAGCCTCTTTCTTCTTTGCCTCTTTAGCAGCCAGTTTTGGACAGTTCTTTATGATATGATCATTCCCTTTACAGTACTTACAAAACAATTTCTGCTTTTTTGATTTCTTTTCATCTTTATCTTCCTTCTTCGAATATGCAGAATTAGCAGATTTCTGCTTACTAGTTGAAGAGCTCCATTTTCCTTTGCCCTTCTGACTAGCCAGGAAAGCTTGATCTGCAACTCGCATAATGGACCTGTTCTGCCTGGACTGATCTTCCTGCAACAGAACAGAGACTAACTCCTCAAATGATAAGTCATTTGGATTGCCTTTCATCATCAACCGAAGAGTAGAAGCAAAACTCTGATATGAATCAAGAAGACCATTCAGAACGATCTGCACAAGTGAGCTATGTGGTATAACCTCATCAGCAGAAATCAATTGTTCCTTCAAGTCTTTGATCTTCGTTAGGAAATTGTCCATAGAATCACCTTCATTCATGTGCTCACTCTCCAACTGTTTTCGGAGGTAAGCAACACGAGCCTCATTCCTAGCTTGGTACAATGTGGTAAGTGTATCCTAAGCATCCTTAGCTATTCTGCAAGAGCAAATGTGAGGAATAATGGCACGTTTGGCAGACAAAGCTATCAATGCATGTGCCTAGGCATCTCTACCATCCCAACGAATCTGCTCTGCAGTAGGTTCTGCTCTGCAGTAGGTGCAGCAGAAACAGCTGCACGAATAGGAATCTGCGGAATATCATCTTCGACACCATCTTCATCAGCTCCAGCACCTGTATTTGTAGTACCTGTTGTTACAGGTGTAGCAGGACGTCTTTCAACACCCTGCACAATGTTCCACAATCATTTTGCAACCAATACATGTCGCATCATATAAGCCCATAATGGGTAGTTGGTACCATCCAACTTATCCTCAGCAGCCAACATACGGAATACATCACTGCTTTCAGCCATGGCCGGTGACTAAAATACCTTGATGCAAAAGATTGACTGTATCTCAAAAAGTTGAACAGAACTGCCCAGACGAGTTCTTCTAGACCTGTAGCAGACTTCGAGACGCTTATACTGGCGAACAGAAACTGGTATATACGTTTGGCACAAAAAGACAAAATACCCTACACAAGCGCTGTGATAATGTGTTCGGAGGCCGAAATGAGCTCAGATCGCGATTTCAGAACCACAGAACGAAGCTGTTTTGATCTCTGTAACAGGCTGAGTATGCTCACCAAAATTCGTGCGATTTTGAGACTGCAAACGGAGGGGTGTCGACGACGCCCTAGATGAAGCGACGACCTACTCTGATACCAATTGTTGGAGTTAGACGTCTGCGGAAGCACGCGAACAACACAAGGAAGAAGAAGAAGCTTGGAGCACAAACACACAATATTGAATGTATTACTAGAGAATGTACAAAGATAAGTAGCCCATTAGGGCAATAGGCGTATATACAAGCCGTGGGAAAAAAACCTCCTAAAGAGGGAAAAAAGTGCCCCGGCGCTCCTAGTGTGTTCACACACATCACTACCTAAATATATCAACAGAAACCGTGTGACACCATAGGGCCTTTATTTTTGCCTTGGATAGCAACCCAATGGCCCGGAAGTTTATGCCCTACCTAATCTAATGGCTAGGCACACATAGGTCATTTATAACCATCAACGGTCACACATAGACCTCATCTAACTTGGAAGTTAGGGTTCCACAAATGTCCAGGCTCTCACAAAGGCTTCTCCTCATAATGGGGGCCTTACAACTTAGAGCACCATGGATCATTTGTGGTCACTTGAGGGTGGAGTATTGAGCATATCTAACATCTTCAACTTGTAGCACATCTTTGCTACCATATAAAGGCAACAACACATCAAATATTGCATTCCTACAAACTATGCAACAAAAAATGGAATGTCATCAACACTTGAAGGGGTTTCAAGATCTTTGCATAGCATAATGTTTTTTTTGGACAATGAAACAAATGACTTATTTACTTGTATGTACATAGCTACAAAAAAGGCAAGAAATCAAAGGGCTAAAGTAAAATACACAAATATGTAAGCTTCATAATTACTAATCAGAACACAATGTGTGGCTCACCAAGCCACCATATGTTTTACTAGAACATACAAATAGAAGTGTTTGTCCACCATTTGGTCTTTCACATAGAATCTAATGATAAAATTTGCACAGATAGAACGACATATTGGGTAGCATACTCCTTAATAGCCCCTTGGTGATGGATGTTTCACCTTACTCGAATCCATTCCTCTTTTTGTATCCTATTTATGCTTGCTTTTTATTGTATCCTTTTAGATTTTTCCCTAAAAATATATGTAGCATAATATTATGTTAGCAAAAATTCCTAAATACGTATTGCAATATTATCATGTTCTCTAATAGTCTTTTGAGCATCTTTATAACACAAGCTATTTGACTTTCGTCATTTTTCTAAGAATTTCATTGTTTTCCTCTTTGAGATATATTAATAGAGTGAAGCAGTGGCTATTTTATTATTGGTTTTTCCTACACATCAATACATAATCAATGCCCCCTCTCCATATTTGCATTCCATGGTTGGCATGTCAAGTAAAAACTAAATCACAATGGTTAAAAGTCAAAGTGAAGTGATGCAATAATTGTAAATGTATCTTACATGAGAAAACCAAGTTCTAGAGGAACCTATCACAAATTCGCTAGTAAGAAACAAGCAACTAAGCAAGTAATTCTACTTCAGAGGCATCTCAAGAATTTATGAAATTGTCTCACGTTTAATCAACCAAAGTCCCAAGCTTGGAAATCCCCACTCTAAAAGGACCTATGGTAAATGACTTACCCATCTCTTGTCAAGATTCAACATCAACTTCCTTGCATATGAAGGTTTTTCCCGTAAAGATATCAACAACCATGTATGGATATCTCGCTCTTCATAAAATCGAAGGCCTTTAGCAATTAACGGATGCATTCCTCGCCCTCTACCCAACAATCTTGGGTAGTGGTAAATAAGTGGTTCCTCCAATACAAAGGTAGGTGCTTCAACACATGGAAAAATCTAAAATGAACCTTTATGAAAGCCTTTTCACTAAGTGACTCTACTAAGAGAACTCGAGACCAAAACAAAAAACTTGATCTTGCAAAAAGACAACCCTTTTTAGAACCCGTGACATGAGCCAAAATATTGATAGTGAAACTCCATGCAGGTGTAGGAAACTTCATTCTTGAAAATTTTAGAGCCATTATACCTACAAGCTTCTTTGCAACAGTTTGAAGCTTTTTTTTTTCAAGATCCAAGAAGAAGTTAATACAAATTGGAGAAGGAGAAAGTCATGTGGATCCTATAACACAACCACAAAAAGAAACGCAAGCCTTGAAGCTACAAAAGTAAATCCAAAGTGATAAGGTAGTGACAAAGGAAGTTTAAATGTAGCTTTGAAGTGACTTAGAAGAGTTTCTACCTCTTGAGATGTAAGAGAGCAAGTTTGGGGCAACACATCATAAAAATGTCCAAATTTTGGGAAGTTAGGACACTAAGCAAGGGATTGCTACTTTTTAAAGGTGCACCTAGCAATGTTCCTAGAAAACATTGGGTCAGCACCTAAGCTCCTAATAGTGCTCATACCATCTTTTGGAGACAAACAAGAACTTTGTAGATCCCATGTAGTCAACTTTTTATACACGTGCAAATGCAAGCAATAAAGTTCCCCAATTACCACATTCAAGTCCGCCTATCATGTGTATTGATGTGGCAAACATGTGCATTTTCAAATCAAGCACCCCCTTCCAAAAACTTCATCCTATTGTGATTGGCTAGAGGATAAAGACCATCACACAAGAGATTATACAAAGCCTCACAAAACACCCATTCGTGTGATTCAAGTAGTCCCAAATGACTCGAAAAAAGAAGTTAAACAGCCCAAGATGCTTCTCATGTCTTCAAGGATGGATCCAAGAGTGAGGAGATTGAGGGAGGCCACATTATCTAGAAGAATTCAAAAGAAGAAAGAAAAATATATGGTAAGATATCTAATGAAGTACACAAATTAAGCGGAGTCAAACAATCCAAGATGCTTCTCATGTCTTCAAGGATGGATCCTAGAGTTAGGGGTTGGGGTAGGCCACGTTGTTCCATGTCTAGAGAAATTCAAAAGAAGAAAGAAATATATGGTAAGATCTCCGATGAAGTACACAAATAAAGCTGAAAGATCAAGGAGGCTTAAAAATAATCTACAAATGATCTTGCTAGAACAAGGATGCTTAAAACAATCTACAAATGATCTTGCCTCCTTGGCAAATAAGGAGCTTCCAACAAGTTTCCTAATCCATGACAAGAATATTTTGAACAATACTTATTAGAAGATAATCATTCACACATTGATACATATAAATAAGTTGAGATAATTCTTTATGAATTGATACATATGAAAGAACAAATATGATATAGTTTCGTGGGACTAGTACATTAAACCTATCTGAACCAATTCCGGAAATTAATTTCACGAAGTGTTGAGGGAATATTATCGGTTTCTACTCATTCCAAATCTATTATATAAGCTCTTAAGTTCAAAATTTAATCAATGCTAAAATCTTGTTAGAACTGATTATTGATGAAAATCTCATCCCTAATTTCACCATGAAAAGGTTAGGTTTGACTCCATCTAGCTTCACATCCTTCACAGTTATTTTTAGTGGACCCAAACAAAATTAACCCTTTCAGCCATAATTGGAAAAGTAGACATGTATATTCAAAGATGCAATTTAGAAATTACTTTTGAAGTTTTCAAGCTTTCATAAGTAGAACCTTTACATTTGCTATTGGCAAGGCCTTGATTGAGGCATATATAAGGCATGCAAGACAAGAATAGAACTTGTGGATTTCCACCCCCTTCAACACGTCTCTATAATCACATCTATAACAAGGGCTTGACCATAAAGCACTTGGATCACATACCTCTAGCAGGCATCTTCTCCTCCCGACAATGTACAATTGCATATTTTTCTTTGCTATTGGGAAGGCCTTCGCTAAGGCATGCATAGACTATGAAAGATGGGCGCTTGAACCTCTTGCAGGTATCTCTATTCCCTCAAACAGTTGTGTACGGTTACATCTAGAATAAGGGCTTCACAATCTTAAAGAGCTTAGGACTAAGCCTACCTCCTCAGAAAACAAAATGACAAGCAGAAACTCTCAAACTTGAGACTTTCAAGGAAATAAAATTTAAAAGGCCCGATATAAACAGTCAGTCCCTGAGCCTTCTACAGCTGGAAGAAGACTTGACAGCAATCTCGTTCCTTAGCTACACAAGAGGAAGAGAAGGAGAGAGCAGGATGACGTACTTTGTACAATGTCTAAGCTTGAAAGCATACAGGCAGGAGGGGTAGGGGGGAGAAGAGAGAAGAGAAAGGAAAAAGGGGGACAGAGAGAGAGAGAGAGACTTCAGAAACTAAATAGAATCCTCTATATCTCGTGAAAGAATTGAACCTCTTCACATGTCTGCGGATTGGGCTAAAGTTTATTACCTAGAGAAAATTATGGTTCATTAGAATCAACCCAACATGTGTAATTGTACTGCAATTAGTCAAGAACTTCTGTACCCTGCTCAGGTCTAATTGGGCTATTTTATCACATAAAGAACATAATGGTTTATTAGAATAAACCCACTGCAATTAGTCAAGAACTTGAGTACCCTACTCAGATACCCCCTGTAACTTTTAATTTTTAACTAGCAAATTCTGTAGCTAATTTTTTTCATCCTTCCAAGATGCATATATACACAATGCAATGCAATGCAATGCAATAAATGAAGATCTTCAAAAAAAGAAGACTTAGCCTTTGACTTTCTGTAGTGGCCTTAGTCAGCCACCTCTTAATAATTCAAGACCACCTCTGTGAAACATTATCAAACTTCTCTTATCCATCCTACACCGCGAATGCAGAGAGCCCCTGTGGGGGAGAGATCTAAATAATCAAAGATATACCAGTGACAGACTTCTTTGAGAGAACAATGATAAAACTCCCTTTCAATGCCTTTTGTGTTGCCTCTTGCCATCCATCTGCATGAAATGTAGCAATTACTCTCTATATAAGTGGGTGTTTCCTGATATGTAGAAGTCTACAATGTGCACTCAATTACCTTCTTGTAAAAATGTGTTTTCCTGATACAAAATTACCTTTGTCCTAATATATTGTCTACAGAAATTATCTATGACAAGCTTGTCCATGCAAGCAACCATGAAACTGCACACTATGCATTGCCTTTTGTAATGCCTCTTGCCACCCATCCGTTAGAAACATCCATATGCAGAACCTTCTCTAGAAGAATAGATATATCCTGATACATAGAAAGAACACTGCATTCATGAGTGAAAAATGCCCTCTCGTATACTAGGATTTTCCTAATACATACATACTCCTGAAATTCCAGCAAACAGCTGCCTCCATAAAATTTATAATTAAAAGGCATTTCTGTGCTTCACTTTATTGTTCAAATAAATGTTCTCTACTCCTAATTAAACATGATACAGATATCCACCTTTAACTTCAGCACATGAATAAAGAGCTTCACAAGCATTACAAATGTCAAATACACCCACCTTAACTTGGGCCCATTTCCTGCACATTTGCAGCAACCATTTACTTCATCTCACTTGCTGCTAGTGTAGCAGTCATTCCAAGTCTTAAATCACCAGTACTGTTACACTTTCCATAGTAAGGTGGTGTTGCACTTGAAACATTGAAAGAGTTGTACTGAAATTTCAAGATCAAACCACCATTTAAATGAGCAGCAAATGACTTCAACCGGCAAAAACTAAACCTTCATACAGCACAATCACTGAAGTCAAAGTGATTGAAAACTTTGTTGACACATACAGGTTCAGTGAACGGACTGGAACTAGCACCCATGAATAATGGAATACATAAAAAACAGAAAAAAGAATATAAATCCAGCCATCAAAAAAACAGCATATAATTCAAGCACAAAGATAAGCTGAACACCTTTAGTTTGTGAAAGAGGTTCAAATGAAGTACCAAAATTAGTTCTAAAAAGCACAAGACACAGACAAATTTGTAAAATCCTGCAGGACATCAGCCTGGTAACACAATTCTGGGCAAAGATAAATCAAGTGAAATAGAAAATTTCCCTCAAATCAGTTCAAATCCATAAATAGATTTTAAGTCCAAAAGTATCCATCACTGATAATCCTAGAGACAGAAATAGGACTATCTGACAGCTACAATGTCATCTATCTTCAGTATCATGCGGACACACTCTGTTGCAAGAGAAACAGCACTTGTACTCACTAGTAGAGGTTGCACTACATTCTCCTCTAGCATATTAGTAATTTGGCCTTTCCTCACATTGATGCCTGCATTAGCTTGTCCATTAGCATGATGATTGCGTAGTTCAGTGACTATCAAAACAGGATTGAGCCCTGCATTCTCAGCTAATGTGTATGGAATTACTTCTAGAGCTTCTGCAAATGCCTTGACACAATAACTTTCCATACCATACAGCGTCTTTGCCCAAGCACCTAACTGCCTGGAAACCTCTACTTCAGGTGCACCGCCCCCAGCAATCAAAAATTTTTTATTGACAAGGCACCTTACAACACATAATGCATCATGTAAACTTCGATCAGCTTCATCAAGGACAAGTTGGTTTGAGCCCCTGACAAGAACCGTTGTTGTACGACCCATATTCTTGATGCCTGTAATCTTTACAATCCTACCACTACCAACTGGAACTTCTTCAACAACGTCAGCATAACCAAGTTTCTCTTCACGAAAATGCTCAATGTTGGCAATGGGCAGACAATTGAGTGTCTTTGTAATGAATTCTATATCCTCCCTCTCAACATCCTTCACCACAAGGATCTTGGCTTTTGCCAGATAATGCAAAGATAAGTCTGTCACAGCATCCCTGAGGATGCTTTTCTGAATAAGAAGAACATTGCAGCCTGTTGCCTTGATTTTTTTAATCATTCCGAGGATATAATTTCGCTCCTCCCTCAAGATACGATCCATCTGAGAATAATCAGATACTATAACATTCTGTTCAATGTCAGTCTTTGGAGGAGAAATCTGAAACTGGATGACTGCAATCTTGGCACCTTCGACCCTTGTAGGACCGCCTGCAGCATGGCTAGCTTTCTTGTCAAAAACAAGGCCCTTCACCATTTCTGTATCATCAACAGTTCCCCCAAGCTTCTTGATAATCTTGATATCACGAAGATCGATATTCTCTGGTCGAGTGGGATCCACAACATTCAACACGGCATCTACGGCAAGAGGAGCGAGCAGGGAAGAATATTGACTTACAACTTTACTATTTAAGGAGGTGCTGGCACTCTTCACAAGAGCATCGCGATCAGAAAGCTCGAGAGGAATGGCCATGGCGGTCAGAACTTCTACAGCTTTGTCACAAGCTTTATGGAGAGCCTCCGAGATCAGGGTAGGGTGTACACCTTTGGTGAGCAGCATCAAGCACTGCTTGAGGAGAGCCCCTGCGATAACAACAACAGTAGTGGTCCCGTCTCCGGCAACAATGTCCTGCGATTTAGACAGCTCCACAAGCATTTTGGCAGCAGGTTGCGTTACCTCCATTTTGTTGAGAATGGTAGCTCCGTCGTTCGTTATAATCACATCTCCAGAAGAGAGCGAAAGCATCTTATCCATGCCGCGAGGACCCAAGCTTGTTCGAACTGCATCAGCAACCGCCTGTGCAGCTATGATATTCGCCTGCCTGATATCATGTTTTCTTGAAGTGTCTACATAGCGATCGACGCTCTTAGTATTATTGTTCACCATCGCTGGCATGTCTCTGTCTACCCACGTCGCAGATAACAACGCAGAGGGCTTCCGGCTATGGCGAGCCTGAGTAACTTTCACAATCTGGGAATGTCAAGATTTAGGTTTCGCAGGGAGGGAAACGCTCATGCTTTCATTACATGAAGTAGCTCCGAGAATGTTCTTGTTTCAAATTGAACTTCCCGACGACCGCTATGTTGTTTTGTTAGCTTTAAAGATTACAAAGCATCACACACGACACATACATAAGCATTACAAGGAGAGATACATAGGACAAAACATTACAAGCATGACAAATGACAAAGGAAAGATATATATGAAGTGTCCAAGAAAGAGGGGGGCTATTTAGGAAGAGGGTTTTCTACTATTTTTTCAACTTCTTTTTTTGAACCTACAATGAATGAAAGACACAAACCCAACCTTGTAAGGTAGAGGCACCCAAATATTTGGATATGTTCGGAGGTTGAACATGTCCAGTGGGTGGGACTTAAACCTAGGCAACTCAGCCCCACGGCGTTCAAGGCTTACCGCTACACCACATCAGTTTGGACAATTTTTCAGCTTTATATGCCCTGTAGAAGATTGCTTCTCTGATAACATCTCACTTGGATGCAAAAGCAACACATTGTGTCCTCTAAGAGATTTGTTGTCAAGAAATCTCCTCTTCGAACCAAAGTAGCTTGCTTAGGTTCCCCTAAAGTTAAGTCTCGGAGGGAATGATTCTTTAGCACTGCCTAGTAATTTTTACCATATTTTTTCATGCAATCATTTTTCCATTATCTCATCAAATTATCAATCTCGGGCCTTAATCAAAGGATCATTTGCTTAGATAACAACTTAGAGGCAGTTGTGCTTATTTTGCTTGTTTACTCTTTAAAATCCCAGTTGCAAATATGGCTTGTCTAGAAGCAAGTCTCTCTCAGAAATTTTTGCTAGAAGATGTATGGACTATGTATGTTACCCTGACAAAACAACAATCATCTACACGCATCTCAAGGCTTCTTTTGTCTGACAAAACAACAATCATCTACACGCATCTCAAGGCTTCTTTTGTAGTCTGTTATCTCCCCTCCATGGACCAAGTAGTCAAATGGCAAGCAAACCAAAAAAAACATTTCCGAACATGGATTTTACATCCTCCCCTCTTCTATGTAGGTTTAGAAGAAGGCCGCAAGACATCCTCCATCTTCTTCACTCCATGCTCGAAGGTCTGGACGTGGAAAAAGAAGACAAAAGCTTTAGAAAAGTTAGGAGAAGTGTTGCCTTCTTTGTTCTCTCTTGGTTGAAGTGATGGAGTCTCTCTTTTCTCTTGACTATTGCACATGCATCATTATAAAACATCTTCAAAACTTCAATGGGGCATAACTCTGGCTAGGGGTGTTGGAGTCCAATGATTATTGAGTTGATTTGGGGGCCATTTTATGTTTTTCATGCATGTTGTAGTAAAATTTTCAAGATTATGTACAAACTTCAAGATACAATTTTCTAATAGGATTCATATTCTAGTGAAGTAGACTTGTGTGGTAGTGTAACCTTCCTTTCCTATTTTCTTCCTCTTCACCCCTAGTTGTTTTTCATCTCTCTTTTTGTTGTTTTGTTGATCTCTCTTTTGGTGTAACATTTGGTATTAGAGGTCAATTTTATTCACTAGCATTAGCATCTCCTAGTCTCTATGTCTCTTTGTGCATGTGTGAGTTTGAGTGTTGACAGTCCACCATCGTATAATTGCATATATTATGCTTTCAAAAACCAACCTTCCAGGACTTTGTGTAGTTATCTTTCCTCCCCCTTAGATCCCCAACAATAATATAGTGGGTTTTATGGCAAAGGGACTCCTTGTGTGGGCACAAAAAAAAATGTTTTTTCCTCACAAGGAAACGCTTAATTAATATCAACATAGAAGATAATGCAAGCAATAAGATGGAGATGAAGATGAGATTTTTGAAGCTCCATCAACGAATTGGGGGTTCCATTCAAGGTTCACATAGAAAAGTAGACGTTGATAAGGGGATTTTCTCTCATGACTCTTGATCCTTACAGATAAGAGTAAGAGTGAAATTCCTAAAGAAGGTTCTATTGATCTTTTCTTAAATTTTTTAGCATTCCTTTATAGAAAAACCTTCCATGGGGTTTGGATTCTGTTGAAAAAGCTCCTCAATGAATCCTCCCACTTTTGGGATGGCACAGGCATGACTTACGAACCAGAATGATGAAGCTCGTCGGCTACAAAGTCGGAGTAGTCACACATGGATACACAAGATACTATGTCCATCCAACCAAATATTCTAAGACTAATACCTTCTCTCTCTTACTAAATGAAGTAATCTCCACTTGGAATCCTCACATGGGTGCCACATGGCACTCATATCAGATTCCATGTGTGCAAAGCTCTAAGGGAGGGTTCTCACCCTCCCTTTCATGTGCTTCACATAAAATTTCCTTCCCCTTAATTCCATTATTTGTCCTCAAAAATGGTGTTGGAAGATATCCATGAAAGAGAGAAAAAGGTAGTAGAGTGAATTCTCCCACTAAACCCATGTATCTGATGTACATGGTCATATCTTCATGGTGTTTCCCCATATCCTTGCCTTTAAGAGGACTCTTGAGAAGGCAATATAAAACTGGGAAACCATCTTCTAAAGGGTGTTAATCCGCTCACAAGCACTATCTTTTGAACTATCTTTCCACTTTGCTATGCACTCTTTATATAAGTGACTCCTTGTCAGTTTCTCTCGAGTGTGTAGTATGCTCTCAGGCTCTTGTGGAATAGATTGAACAAAAATAGGCTCTACTACCTCGCTATCTAAAATGAGATTGTCATATTCACACAGCCTTTTTTTAAGTCATCTAAAATGAAATACTAGATGGATATGGCTATTCTCTAGAAGTTGGATTTGATAAGCAATCTTTCCTATTCTCTTAAGAGTAATGGTCAACAATACCTAGGAGATATTTTTGGACAAGGTCCCATCTTCATGGTTTTAGACCTAGAGGTAACTCTAAGATATACTTTCTCTCCTACCTCAAAGTTGATGTCTCTCTTTTGAGGGTCATCATAGGCTCTAGCTCAGGTTATGTTACTCGATGGCCATGGATGAAAGCAGTGATGTATTCCATATGTTGGTTGTTGAGGATAAATTGGATGGTACCAATTACCCATTATGGGCTTATATGATGTGCCATGTATTAGTTGCAAAAGGACAATGGAATATTGTGCAAGGTGTTGAAAAACGTCTTATTTCACTTGCAAACATAGTTGTTGAAGGTGATGTAGATGGCATTGAAGATGGTGATATTCTTCAAGTTCCCATTCGTGCTTTGTTTCCTGCTACACCTACTACACATTGGGATAGCAGAGATGCTCAGGCACATGCATTGATAGCCTTGTCTGTCAAATGTGTCATTATTTTTCACATTCACTCTTGCAGAATAGCGAAGGATGCTTGGCATACACTTACCACTTTATACAAGGCAAGGAATGAGGCTTGTGTTGCTTACCTCCAAAAATAGTTGGAGAGTGAGCACATGAATGAAGGAGATTCCATGGACAGTTTTCTGACAAAGATCAAAGATTTGAAGGAACAACTGATTTCTGTTGATGAAGTCTTGCCTGACAGTTCACTTATGCAAACCATTCTGAATGGTCTTCCAAATTCATATTAGAGTTTTGCTTCTACTCTTCGATTGATGATGAAAGGCAATCCAAATGCCTTAATATTTGAGGAGTTGGTCTCTGTTTTGTTGCAGGAAGATCAATCTAGGTAGAACAGGTCCATTATGCGTGTTGCAAATCAAGCTTTCTTGGCTAATCAAAAGGGCAAAGGTAAATGGAGCTCTTCTACTTAAGCAAAAATTTGCTAATTCTGCACAATCAAAGAAGGATGATAGAGATCAGAAGAAAACAAAAGCAGAAATTGTTTTGCAAATATTGTAAAGCAAATTATCATGTCATAAAGAGTTGTCCAAAACTGTCTGCCAAAGAGGCAAAGAAGAAAGAGGTTGGAATGGTTGTTGCATAGGCCTCTATACCCAAAACAGAGTCTACTAATCTTATGCAAAATGAAGAATGGGTGTTTACTATTGTTTGCAGTTTTGGCAGTGTATGTATGTAGTAGACTCAAGTGTTTGGTACTTTGATAGTGGGGCAACCAAACATATTACCTCGCAGCGCAATTTCTTCACTTGAGCCTGGCCCTATAGGGATACTATCACATGCGCCAACAACTCCTCTTATCCTGTTATGGGAGTTAGTAAGATAATTCTGACTACTGTTGATGGTAGTTCCTTTACATTGTCAGATGCTTTATTTGTGCCAAGGATCAAGAAAAATTTGTTATCAGTCTCAGCATTAGCCAAGATTTGCTTGATCGTGAAATTTGTTAATGATAGATGTACAATTCATGATCTATCAAATGGGGACATCATTATTGCTTCTAGCATTTTATGCCGTGGGCTGTATAAGCTCATAGATTATGCAAAATCTGTAAATGATAAAGCATGTGCAGTTCAAGATTCTCAGGCTATCTCAGATGCAAAGCTTTGGCATGCACACTTTGGTCATCTGAATTTTGCTACTTTCTATGCCTATAGAAATATGAAGTGGTGTCCTCTTCGCCCAAACTTGACGCACCTGGTAAACATGTATGTGAAGGCTATATTTTGGGCAACATGCAGCATTCCTCCTTCCCAAAAGATGGTTCAGTGCCATCTACTCAGAAATTGCACCTTGTTCATAGTGATGTCTACGGTCCTATGCAGGCACCTTCTTTTGGGAACTATCTTTACTTCATGACTTTCATCAATGATTTTTCTAGGCATGCATGGGTATATCCATTGAAAGCAAAGTCCGAATTGTTTCTGTGCTTCAAACAGTTTCTCGTTTTGGTTGAAAATCTGTCAACATGTAAAATGGGCACCCTCCATTCTGATTGAGGGGGGGAATATATGTCTTCTTATTTGAATGCATTTCTAGCTGAGCATGGGATAAAACATCAATGTACAGTGTCGTATACACCTCAACAAAATGGAGTTGCTGAAAGGAAGAACATGTCACTCATGGAGATGGCACGGTGTATGGTCAAGAGTCAAGCTTTACCACATAGTTTCCTACTTGAGGTTGTTATGTGTGCAACATATGTACTTAACACGTGTCCCACTAAAGCATTGCAATCTATCACTGCATATGAGGCTAGGCATGGTCATAAGCCATCTGTTGCTCACCTGCGTGTTTTTGGTTGTCTGGCATATGCATTAGTGCTTGAAGAACAACGTAGGAAATTGGATGATAAAGCAGTGAAATGTATTTCTGTTGGGTACAGTTCTGAAAGCAAAGGCTATCATTTGTATTATCCATAGACTAAACACATTTTGGTTATCCATGATGTTGTTTTTGTGGAAGATGCTATTCAGCCATTACTTTCATGTACTAAGGAGACATCAGTTAACTCCAAAGACATGTATGACACTTTGCTACTCTTTTTATAGGTGGACAATCTAGTGTTGGTCCTAATGAGGCAACTTCTCACCCTTTACAGGTTTCATGTGATGATGCAGATCATTCCATTTATGATGTAGATTTACATGATTGACTTGTTGATGAGAGTGCTGATATTGAGGAGGCAAAAATAATGCCAAAATGGTTGGTGTATACTTTGCCTGACAACAAATTAGATGCACCTTTGTCATATCGTACTCGTTTGGCTCTCATAGTGCTTCTCTTGCATTAGATTGCTATGCTATGGCTACCTCTAGTCTCTGTGATGAGAATTGGCCAGTTTCATTTGATGAAGCACAAATTTTAGAAAATTGGATGGATGCTATGGAATCTGAATATGATGCTATAATGAAGAATGGTACTTGGTCTTTATGTGACTTGCCTCCTGGCAAGAAGGCCATTGGCACTAAGTGGGTATACAACCTGAAGTGTAAGCATGATGGAATAGTTGACATGTATAAGGGTAGGCTTGTTGCAAAGGGTTATGCTCAAGAAAGAGGCATTGATTTTGATGAGACCTTTGTTGATATATTTAGGTAGTGATGTGTGTGAACACATTAGGACCGCCAGGGCACTTCTTTCCCTCTTTAGGAGATTTTTTCCGCCCCCTTGTATATACGCCTATTGCCCTAATGGGCTACTTATCTTTGTACATTCTCTAGTAATACATTCAGTATTTTGTGTTGTGATCCAAGCTTATTCTTCTTCCTTGTGTTGTTCACGTGCTTCCACAAACATCTAACTCCAACAATTGGTATTAGAGCAGGTCATTGCTTCATCTAGGGCGCCATCGACACTTCTTCGTTTGCAATCTCAGAATCGCACGAATTTTGGTGAGCATACTCAGCGTGTTTTTGAGATCAAAACTACTTCACTTTGTGGTGCCGAAATCGCGATCTGAGCTCGTTTCGGCCTCCGAACGCACCATTGCAATGCTTGTGTAGGCTATTTTGTCTTTTTGTGCCAAAGACATATACCAGTTTCTGTTTGCCAGTATAAGCGTCTTGAAGTCTTCTATAGGTCTAGTGGAATTCGTCTAGGCAGTTCCGTTCAACTTTTTGAGATACAGTCAATTTTTTGCATCAAGGTATTTTAGTCACTGGCCATGGCTGAAAGTAGTGATGTATTCCGTATGTTGGTTGTTGAGGATAAGTTGGATGGTACCAACTACCCGTTATGGGCTTATATTATGCGACATGTGTTGGTTGCAAAAGGACTGTGGAACATTGTGCAGGGTGTCGAAAAACGTCCTATCACACCTACAACTGTTACAACTGCAGGTACTGAAGCTGATGCAAAAGGTGTCAAAGACGGTGATATTCTGCTTATTCCTGTTCGTGTTGCGGTTTCTGCTGCACCTACTATAGAGCAGATTCATTGGGATGGCAGATATGCCCAGGCACATTTATTGATAGCTTTGTCTGTCAAACGTGCCATTATTCCTCACATTTGCTCTCGTAGAACAGCTAAGGATGGTTGGGATACACTTACCACATTGTACCAAACTAGGAATGAGGCTCGTGTTGCTTACCTCCGAAAATAGTTGGAGAGTGAGCACATGAATGAAGGTGATTCTATGGACAGTTTCTTAACGAAGATCAAAGACTTGAAGGAACAGTTGATTTCTGTTGATGAGGTTATACCAGATAGCTCACTTGTGCAAACTGTTCTGAATGGACTTCCTAATTCATATCAAAGTTTTGCTTCTACTCTTTGGTTGATGATGAAAGGCAATCCAAATGCCTTATCATTTGAGGAGTTAGTCTCTGTTCTGTTGCATGAAGATCAGTCCAGGCAGAACAGGTCCATTATGCGAGTTGCAGATCAAGCTTTCCTGGCTAGTTAGAAGGGCAAAGGAAAATGGAGCTCTTCAACTAGTACACAAAATTCTGCTAATTTTGCACATTCAAAGAAGGAAGATAAAGATGAGAAGAAATCAGAAAAGCAGAAATTGTTTTGTAAGTACTCCAAAACTGGCTGCTAAAGAGGCAAAGAAGAAAGAGGCTAGAATGGTTGTTGCAGAGGCCTCTACACCAAAAACAGAGTCTGCTAATCTTGTGCAGGAAGAAGAATGGGCGTTTACTAATGTCTGCAGTTTTGACCCATCTTCTCATGAGCAGTGCATGTCTGCAGTAGACTCAGATGTTTGGTATTTTGACAGTGGGGTGACCAAACATATTACCTCGCAACACAGTTTCTTCTCTTCACTTGAGCCTGCCCCTACAGGGAATATTTTTACATGCACCAACAACTCCTCTTATCCTATTATGGGAGTTGGTAAGATCATTTTGACTACTGTTGATGGTAGTTCTTTCACTTTGTCAGATGCTTTATTTGTGCCAAGGATCAAGAAGAACCTGTTATCAGTTTCTGCATTAGCCAAGATTGGCTTGGTTGTGAAATTTGTTGATGACAAGTGTACAGTTCATGATCTATCAAATGGCGATGTGATTATTGCTTCTGGCATGTTATGTTGGGGTTGTATAAGCTCATAGACTATGAAAGGTCTGTAAATGATTTGCCATATGCAGTAAATGATTCTCAGGGTATGTCAGATGCAAAGCTTTGGCATGCACGCTTTGGTCATCTTTTGCTAGTTTACGCTTAAGTACTCTCTTAGCTGCATCCATGTGTGGTCTTCTAGGTGAGTGCATGAATTGACTAATGGTGTCCTCTTTGCCCAAACTTGAGGCACCTGGAAAACATGTTTGTGAAGGCTATACTTTGGGCAAAATGCACCGTTCGTCCTTTCCAAAAGATGGTTCAGTTCGGGCTACTCAAAAATTGCAGCTTGTACATAGTGATGTCTGTGGTCCTATGCAGACACCTTCTTTTGGGAATTATCTTTACTTCATGACTTTCATCGATGATTTTTTCAGGCATGCATGGGTATATCCATTGAAGGCAAAGTCCGAAGTGTTCATGTGCTTCAAACAATTTCTGGTTTTGGCTGAAAATCTGTCAGCATGTAAAATGGGCACCCTCCGTTTTGATCGAGGTGGGGAATATATGTCTTCTGATTTTAATGCAGTTTTGGCTGAACGTGGGATAAAACACCAGTGTACAGTGCCGTATACACCTCAACAGAATGGAGTTGCTGAACGAAAGAACAGATCACTCATGGAGATGGCGAGGTGTATGGTCAAGAGTCAGGCTTTACCACATCGTTTCTGGCTTGAGGCTTTCATGTGTGCAGCATATGTACTGAACAGGTGTCCCACTAAAGTGCTGCAGTCTATCACTCCATATGAGCCTTGGCATGATCGCAAGCCATCTAAAATCTGTTAGCTCCAAAGACATATATGATACTTTGCTGCCTCTTTTTATAGGTGGATAGTCTAGTGCTGGTCCCAATGAGGCAACTTCTCAGCCTTTGCAAGTTTCATGTGATGATGAAGATCATTCCATTTCTGATGCAGATTTACATGATGCACTAGTTGATGAGAGAGCTGATATTGAGCAGACAAAAACTATGCCAAAATGGATGGTGCAGACTTTGCGTGATAGCAAATTAGATGCACCTCTGTCATATCGTACTCGTTCAGGCTCTCATAGTGCCTTTTTTGCATCAGATTGCTATGTTATGGGTGCATCTAGTCTCTATGATGAGAATGAGCCTGTTTCGTTTGATGAAGCACAAAATTCAGAAAATTGGATGGCTGCTATGCAATCTGAATATGATGCTATAATGAAGAATGGCACTTGGTCTTTATGGGACTTGCCTCCAGGCAAGAAGGCCATTGGCACTAAGTGGGTATACAAGCTTAAGCATAAATCGGATGGTACAATTGACAGGTATAAGGCTAGGCTTGTTGCAAAGGGTTATGCACAGAAAAGAGGCATTGATTTTGATGAGACCTTTGCACCTACATGCCGTATGACTATTGTTCGGAACATCTGTGCACTTGCAGCAAAACATGGTTGGAATGTACATCAGTTGGACATTGAAACAACATTTCTAAATGGTGACTTGCATGAAGTGTATGTTTTTTAGCCCCATGGCTTTGTGCAAAAAGGGCACGAAAACCAGGTGTGCAGGTTAAAGAAGGAATTATATGGTTTAAAGCAAGCACCACATGCTTGGTATGAGAAGATACATGCCTATCTGATTGCACATGGTTTTGAGAACAATCCAACTGAAAGCACCTTATATGTTAAGCGTGCTAATGATGTGCTTCTGATCATTGTTGTCTATGTTGATGACATGCTGCTCACTGTCCTATTGAGAAACATATTGTTGATTTTAAGGCTGATTTGCATGCCTCCTTTGAGATGTCTGATTTGGGTATTTGCATCACTATTTGGGATTTATGCTAGTTGATGGTGGAATGGCTTTGTGTCAAATTTACAATTGAGTCTTCATGATGCTGGAGATGCATTTGATGTTGTTCTCTATTAGCAAGCTGTTGGATGCTCAATTTACTTATGCATTACTCGGCCAGATATTTAGTTTGCTGTCTCACAGATGAGCAGGTTTATGCATTGCCCAAGAGTCAAGCATTGGTAGGTAGTTAAGCGCATCTTTCGCTATTTGAGTGGTACTCGGCTACTTGGGTAGCTTTATCCCATTTGGGATCACTACTACCAAATTTGCATGCTTTTTCTAACTCTGATTGGGCTGGTTTCTATGAAACTCGTGTATCTCTTGGTTGAGCAAGAAGTAGCCTACTGTGGCCACTTCTAGTTGTGAGGCTGAGTATAGGGCAGCTTTCACAGTGACTCTTGAGTGTGTGTGGCTCAAACGCCTTATGCCTGATTTGGGTGTTGGTCAGACTTCTGCCACCACCATCTTCACTGACAGTCAGAGCGCATTGGCAGTTGCGAGGAACCTTGTGTTCCATGCTCGCACTAAGCACATTGAAGTGCATTATCACTGTGTCAGGGAGAGGTTCTCTATTGGGGAGATCAGCTTGGCATATGTGCCCACGTAGGAGAACATTGCAGACCGTTTCACGAAGGCTCTGCCTAGGGAGAAGTTTGAAGCTTTCCGCAAAGCTTTGGGCTTACTTCCTTTTGTGGAGTGATTTCCACATAGCTTGGCACTTCCTTATACATGAGTGCGAGCTCCTTGTTCACCACATCACTCCCAAGGGGGATTTGTTGATATATTTAGGTAGTGATGTGTGTGAAAACACTAGGACCATCAAGGCACTTTTTTCCCTCTTTAGGAGGTTTTTTCCCCCGGCTTGTATATACAGCTATTGCCCTAATGGGCTACTTATCTTTGTACATTCTAGTAATACATTCCATATTGTGTGTTGTGCTCCAAGCTTCTTCTTCTTCCTTGTGTTGTTCGTGTGCTTCCGCAGACGTCTAACTCCAACAACCTTTGCTCCTACTTCTAGAATGACTACTTTTTCTAGTAATTTTGCACTTGCAGCTCATCATGGTTGGAATGTACATCAGTAGGACATTAAAACTACATTTCTGAATGGTGACTTGCATGAAGAAGTGTATGTTTTTCAGCCCCATGGCTTTGTGCAAAAAGGGCATGAAAACAAAGTGTGTAGGTTGAAAAAGGAATTATATGGTTTGAAACAAGCACCACATGCTTGGTGTGAAAAGATACATGCCTATCTGATTGCACATGGTTTTGAGAATAGTCCAACTGAGAGCACCTTATATGTTAAGTGTGCAAATGATGTGCTTCTGATCATTGTTGTCTATGTTGATGACATGCTGTTCACTGGTCGTCATGGAAAGCATACTTTTAATTTTAAGGCTGATTTGCATGCCGTATTTGAGATGTCTAATTTGGGACATTTGCATCATTATTTGGGCATTTAGTTCATGCAAGTTGATGGTGGAATATCTTTGTGTCAAACCAAATATATTGACACATTATTGTAGTGTTTTGATCTTGAAGATTGCAAACCTATTGTCACTCCTATGGAGACAAGTTTATGATTGAGTCTTCATGCTCCTTGTTCACCCCATCACTCCTAGGGGGATTTGTTGATATATTTAGATAGTGATGTGTGTGAACATACTAGGACTATCAGGGCACCTTTTTCCCTCTTTAGGAGGGTTTTCCCCCCAGCTTGTATATACGCCTATAACCCTAACGGGTTACTTATCTTTGTACATTCTAGTGGTAATACATTTAGAATTGTGTATTGTGCTCCAAGCTTCTTCTTCTTCCTTGTGTTGTTCGCATGCTTCTGTAGACCTCCAAATCCAACAGTTCCATGCTTCATAAGCCTTGGAATTATGTTGAATGAGAGTCATAACACTATCAGTAGTACTTGCAACTAGAGCACAGGGTGCATCTGCATTTCTACGTTTCCATGCACATAGAAGATCAACATTAGAAGGAATCATTCAACCATGATTATTTGGATCAGGTGTTTCTTATGGCTCTTGATTTGTCCCAAAAACAATATCCAAAAGCTCATATGAATGAAGGATAGAAGTGATTTTGAACTTCTAGAGGGTGTAATTTGTACCATCAAGTTTACCTTCCATGAAGGTTGGTGGTCCTATCTGTAACGTTGGGATGATCGACATCATTGCTACTTTTGCTTGTGATCATCTAGTGTTATTGATAGATCACCTTGATTTCTAGTCATAGATGATGACACACAACTAGACATCTTCTCTAAATTGTCATTGAAGCCTCTAGAACCTTTGTGTTTCTACTTTTGCACCACTCAAAGCCTCCCAAGTTGTGATACCATGTAAGAAATAATAGCACAATGGAATAGATCAATAGACAAAATTGAGAAGAATAAAATATAGATAAAAAGAAGAGATGCATCTTGAGAGATAGATAACTCAAATTGACAAGAGCAATGCAGCTACCAAGATGGTACTATCCAGCCATGCACTCCCGATATGGATCTTAGATGGAAATTTTGACAGACTCTAGATAAAGGCCTTACTAGTGCACAAATGGTGTCAAAAAATCTAGGAGTCCATAATCTTCGGATGATCAAAATCACGAGAAGGTTGCAATTTATGGAAGACCAAAATCTCCAAAAACCCAAAAACACTAGAAGATCAAAACACGAGAACACCAAAATATTGGAACATCTCAACACCAAAACACTGAAACATCTGAACACGAAAAGATAGGAAAACTACTCAGTCAAAATATATCATTTGACAAAGTCTCCTTGATTAGAAGTCCTACCATCTTGGCCCTATGGGGGGGGGAACAGACCCCCCGAACCCCATAGAAGGGGCAAGTTCCCTTCTACACTCCTTCTAGTGAGGAGGTGTCATGCTTGACTCATCTTTTAGAGAATTCTTTTGATAAATTATTCCTTTAGTCCATCCACATTTTCCAAAGTTCTCAATCTGAAATGATTGGAACTGAGCCAGAGTAGATCCTTTGGATGTGAGCCCAAAGGACTCATATTGAATGGAAAAATCATCTACTTGGCCAGCAAGATGATTTGAGAAGGTCAAAGCCTCCTATCGAGATCAACTCTTTGGATAGTCCCTTGTGGCTAAATAGGCTTTTGCCTATGCATTTGTTGTCTTCCTGTATCTTGATTATGCATTGGGTATCATTTTGTTACGCATGTGTAAATTTGGCATCTTGCATGTTTGCTTCAGGTTCCCTTGATTTTTGATTGGAGAACCTAGGAGTGATTGTATCTGCCTAGACATGCCATTCACAAATACATGTTGGCCTTGATACAACTACTTATCTTGAATATTCATATGTAACACCCAAAACTCTTTCTTCATCAGATCTTCATATATAGCCATATTAGGCACTTTAGATGATCCGAGTTCTTGAACTTTGACAAAAGATGTACCCACTCCTCCTATGGGGGAAAGGGTCCAAAATGATTCCTTAGCTTCAATTGAGTAGTAAACTTTTGTAGTTGATGTTCGAATAATATCTTGGTCAAGAACAAGTTCCTTGCCACATATGTTTGTTTATGATCATCCACTCCTAGTGATTTAGGGTGAATACCTATGAATCCACTAGGATCACCACTAAATTTTATATTTTGACCATTAGGACGTCGTTTCATATTCATCAAGTTTCTTTGGATTTTCATTGAATACATACGTAGGCATTGCCCTTTTGCTTCATAGCAAGATTGTGACATAAAGTCATTTTGCATCTTACTTGAGCTTTTAGCTATAACTCCTCTTTCCTTGGTAGTGAACAAAACTCAAATGTCAAATCTTGAGGTCTCACTTGAGTGTTGAGAGTAGTTACCCTTCCATCATACTTTGGTGAAAATTTTTGGAGATCCCTTCAAGCTAGCCCCTTGCCCATATTTTGAATCCCTCCACAAGCCATTCCATCACATGGCTTCTTGATTTGAGTAATGGATGTCTTAGTCTTTTCTCCTTCTACAAATTTTCTTTGTTTCCAATTGATTTTCTAAATTTTGATTGCATGTTTGGTTTTGCACCTTATAGTAACTCCTCAATATATGCCATGCCTCACTTGACAGGGTTGTATGCCGAATGAGAGGTAGAACAGAGTCGATACAGTTGACCACTATAGCATATACTGCATTTGCATTCCTTATCTTCAGAGCTTGTAGAAGCTTTGTGTATGGGAGAATCACCATATTTAGATTTGATGGACTGAAGGTATGTTATGACTCTTGGTCACTTCCCATCACCATCTCCAAAAGATCATATGAATGAAGGATAACTGCAATCTCTTGAACTTCCAAAGAAAATTTGCACCATCTAACTTGCCTTCACTGAAGGTTGGTGGATCAAACCATAGTGTTTGCAATGCTAACTCCACTGCACCAAATCCACTTCCCCTTCCACTTCTAGATGTTGACATCTCCATAATGTTGACACCTTTGTGTCCGATGAGCTTGAAGACTTGAAGCATTTGCCTCTCGCAAACTCTAGTGTTGAAGCATTCATCTCCTTCAAACTGTAGTGTTGAAGCATTCATCTCCTTCAAACTCTAGTGTTGAAGCCTTCAGCTCCTATGAACTCTAGTGTTGAAGCCTTTGCCTCCCACAAGCTATAGAGTTGAATCCTTTGCCTCCCACAAACTTTTGAGTTGAAGCATTCGCCTCATAAAAGCTCTACAAACTCTAGAGTTGCTTCCTTGCCTCCACCATCTTTGCAATCTTTTATACATTCCTAAGCTCTCATACCATGTAGGAAGAAAAAATAATCACAAAGTAAGTGGTACAACTCTAATACCATGTAGAAGTTACCACAACACACATATAGGATTAAAATAAGAGAGAAAGAGATATTGCTACTCATGGGAAAAATGCAAGAGATATGGTTGTAATGGAAAGTGGACTCAAGATGAGTAGAAGATGAACTCAACTCAATTCAACTCAAACTCATAACTTTGAAACAACCACATGAGCTACACTGGTTAACCTAATACACAAAACATTCTAAAAGTCGAGAATGGATTTCCAAGGGATGTTGAAAGCTCTTTGGAGGTCTTTTGAAGGTGGTTTCATTTGAAAAGAAGAAGATTGGACTGCTTGAAATTCTAACCTCTATCCTTGAATTAATTTGACTAATGAATTTGTTAATTGTGAAGGATCTCAACTTGGATTGACTTGCATATGGGACAGAATTGCCCCTACGCTATGGCAGCCCGTCTGCTGGAAAAAATAGGCGGAGCGTGAACGACACCACGTAGTAGGACGAGATGGTACGGCAACTGACGTTTTTGGTTGATTTCTCTATATTTGACGGCTTTAAGCATCAATGCACCACGATTATTGGACTTCTGTTTGGGGTATAGGTATCCGCTGGTGTCTACTTCCTATCTCCTAGTATGCCAAGGCTTCTGAATCGTCGGACATGTCCCTGCGTATCAAATCCGTGGTTGACAAATTCATTAAAGAGCTCAAGGAGGCCCTCGAAATTGATATTGAGGGCCGGGCTATGAAGCACCGTGAAATGCAGAGCTACATCCAGGAAAGGGAGAGAGAAGTGGCTGAACGTGAGGCTGCGTGGAAGGCAGAGCTTGCTCGCAGAGAGGTGCATTTTCTCTCTTCTGAATTTTTGCCTGCTGTGACGTACGTATGCGGTTTCAGAGCTCTTAGTAGAAGTGACAAACTCGAAGCGTTCTTGAATCATTAGGGTGTCTCACGTACTTTAGACGGGTAATTTTCTGTACCATGCCGGTTTGAAGCATAAGTAGAAAATTTCTCTCTGTTGAAATTACATGTGAGTGTTACAAACATAATACTTTCAAAGTCACAGCATCCATCATCTGGGATATCATATTTATCTTCATGATAAGACCTTTACCTTTCAAGCTCGGAAAACGTACTATTAATTTCCATGATATTTACTTATTTGATGTGCAAATAGACATATTCCTGATGCGATGCTATCGGTCCTTTTCAAGGATGTATTTGACAGTGTACAAGGGGATTTCCCTTCGTACCACTACTCTTGTAGTTGCAAACAGTTCGATGCATCATATCAAGCCACTCAAACACCAAGGTGAGCTGGATGGAAATCTAAGGGAGGGTGCATGACTTGACCGCATGTGATGATTTATTTATAAGACTTCGTTCAATGAGGGATCCACACCGATATCTTATTTGCTGGATGTAGGCGAGAAATTTGCTCTAGTCTAATTTTTCATGAAGTGGTGGAATGCATCAACATTTTTAGTCTAATCAGAATACATGTCATGCTTAAACATACATATTGTGCTCTAGTTATCACATCAAAACGCTTTTCTGTTGATCTGGAACAAAATCTTTGCTTAAACCTGCAAGACAAATGGCTTTTGTAGAGGCTTCAATTGAAAGATATTGGAGCTTTTCGATGCAACAACTGTCTGCAGTTATGAGCACCATGAAACTTGTGTATATTTCAAATTGAGTACATATCCATTGTTAGGCTTCTTTACATCCAAAAATTTGCTTCACATTCAGGACAGCTTACCATTATAACTTTACGTTTGTAGCGTATACACTCTGCATGTGTGTCATGCTTGTATTTAAAGATGTATTTGTTTTCTTCCTAAGGGATTTTGTAAAATTAAATGTAGTTTGTTAATAGACCTCTATGCATGATCATTGTGTGGGCCAACCAGAACTGCAGTATACATGAGAACTGCTGTGAAATTCTTAGCTTCCTTCAAGCTCACATTGACTATGGTGCTAGACAAGATACTCTAATTCCACTTGCTCTTATCCTCTTGTCCTTTAGCCCTCTCCTCATCCTCTAGTTTGTCATGGACATCTCAAATCCATCTTTAAATGCCATGTACCTTTATCATTATGCAATATAGATGCAAAATTTGAGGATTTGACATCATTATTGAGATCAGAGCATGCTGAAACTCTAAAATTGACTGTCCATGTGTTTCGATGCCCCATTCTAGTCTTGTCAACACAAATCTTGAGGAGTCATGGATGATCAATCTTGAATCGAAATCATGGAGCATGTATCCGATGGAGTGCAGTCAAGTAAGAGTTAGTTCTACTCTTGTCATGTCTAGCCTTGTTTTGAAGACTTTTGATGTATTTTTATCATGTACTTTGTAATCTTTTACATTATATCTTGAACCCTACTTGGGGACAACTTGTCTTTACCTATGATCTTGGGTTGCGGGCCTTGGGGGTCATCTTGTATCATGCCAAGGAACCTTTGTATTCACAGCTAGGATCCTTGGTTGTGGGATATCTTGTATTAAGTCATCTTGTAACCACATGTATGAATTCAAGTTGTATGATCCTTTGTGTCACTCAAAGTCATGTTGTTTCTTGCACTCCACATTGGTTCAGTTGTGATGTTATGATTATCAGTATCTTGTATTTGATCTTGTTGTCAAGTCCAAGGGAGCTCGGTCTAGCGCTTGCCTGAGAGTTTGACAAGATTATTGAGTCAAGTCTTGTAAAGCACCATAAATTCTATTTTCTAACAATCCAATGTTTGGGAAAAGTTTAATACAACAATGCCAATATATTGAAATAAGCACATAACAAGGTGATCAACAAATTGTAGCCTAATTTTGAGTTCTAAAAAGTTATTTCATGGATCCACATATCAAGAAGACTATCTAGCTAATCAATTTTGATGTGGTCTCAAACATGGAGTGAAGGATGTTTAATATCCTCTAGTCCCTGAACCACTCGGGTGGCTCCTAACATGGATCATTGGAGAAATCTCAATTGTGATGGTAGTTGTCAATTTGGTGCATTGATCATGGAGTATCACCTTGCTGTTGTTTTCTAACCTAATTGACTATCACTTTGAAGTGGAAATGGCTCAAAAACTGAACTACTAAGGATTGTAGGAAAAGAGTAATTACTGGTTGCCATTTATTAGGCCTTACATGAAATTTACTGATGATCATGGTGAATCATGAGAGTTCTCTCTTTTTCTATGCCATTTGATTTATTCATGTTGTGATTACGTTTAATGGCCATTTTCTTTTAATTTCTTTGGGAAAAGGACTTGTTGAACAATTGTTTTGATGTCAACAAGTGATCAGATACAAACGGGATCCAAACATTGAATTTGCGTGAAGTGTGTAAAGTACTCGATATCAGTGTCTTGTTTTTTTTTTTTTTTTTTTTTTTTAAATTTTTGCAGAGTGAAATTGCAAAACAAGAGACAAGATTGAAGATTGAACGAGAAAATCTAGAGAAAGAGAAGAGTGTGCTCATGGGAACAGCCTCAGATAATCAAGATGGTGCTTTAGAAATAACAGTTAGTGGTGAGAAGTACAGATGCCTAAGGTTTTCAAAGGCCAAAAAGTAGGCCATGAAGTCCAATGTTCATCTGTTCATCCTTTTTATGAAGGAAAACAAGCGGTTTTTTTGTACATATATATGAACAACATCCAATGATGATATATTGGAAATTTTATTGGTTCATATGGTATGTTTTCTAAGCAGGTTATGGCCTCTGGTCAGAAGTTGATGACAAGGACAATAAAATTATCAAGCATTATTGAGGATGATGCTCTTATATTTACTCATACATAGTCTTTCTGGAGAGAGATTTTGTTCGATTCACAGGTGGCTGAAAGGTGTTGTAAGTTTACCTCTCGAAAGGTGTGCCAACATTTACTAGGCCTTGTATCAACAACCTGGATGGTTGTAGGAGCACAATTCTGTTTGTAAGAAATAGTTTGCCTTGATACAAAGCAAGTTTGCAATTGGTATGTGTCCCACGTTAACAACTCAGTTCCTGTGTATGTGTTTCTGGCTTTGAATTACTGCAATCTATCAGGTTACATGTATCAACCTTTCATATTTTTCATGTGGCAACATACAGACGTTTGTAGCACAGTGGAAGAGAAAAGGAGATTACTTTTTTAGTCTTTTTCAATCCTGATGTACTAAAAAGATAATTACACACCAATTTCGTGAGCTTTCTCAATTTGTGGTCTATATTTAAAAGAGGTAAACTATAGGTTAGTTATTTGCTTATCCATTATGGTTGGTGTTTCTGTTTTCAGGTGCAGATTTTATATGGCTCTATTGATTTCTTTGCTTTTGCCTTTCCCACATTTCAGCTTCTTTTCATCTCTTGCTTCTTCCTTCCCTGCCGTCCTTTGACTAGGCAATGATGGATTCCTTGCCATCTTGCCCTTTTATGCCTCTCAGATATCCATGTGGATATCATGAATAACAGCTAGGACGTGTAGATCCAGGAAAAGGATGACTATATCAATACTATGGCATGATACTGATATCGAGCCTTGTGCTTATCGTGTTGTGTTAACAACACAGGCTCACATGTGATTTGACTTACATCATGGAGATAATGTTGCAATTATCTTCTCTAACAAGGTTCAAGCAAGCTAATGGTGGAGCTTTACATGGTTCATACACAACCAACAAGCATCTAGATACTTCCACAGATATGCTGATACATGCATAGGGCAATACATTTATACATACAATCGCACATCATTTTTACTAGTTTCTTACTTAGATCTGTATAAATATACTAGCAAAATCTCTTCAAACATTCTTTATACAAAAAATTATGGTTATGTTTATGAGAAAATTAAATCTTTGTGTTCTTTTATTTTTAGAATTATGTAGTCTATCTTTCACTCGTATTTCCACCAAAAATCTCCTACGTTTGTGCATAGTCATTTAAAGTTTTTTGCTTTCTCATTCACTCATTGCAGTAAAAGTAGGAATTTCAATGTGCATATATAGTCTTTTGTTTATATGTACGCATATATATATATATATATATATATATATATATATATATATATATATATATATATATATATATATATATATATATATATATATATATATATATATATATATATGTATATATATATATGTACACACACATATATATATGTACACACATATATATATGTACACATACATACATACATACATACATACATACATACACACATACATACATACATACACACACACACACACACACATATATATATATATATATGCACGCACACACATACATACACACACATACATACATACATACATACACATACATACATACATACATACATACATATGCATGCATGCATACATACATACATACATACATACATAATAACATACATACATACATACATACATACATACATACATACATACACACACACACGTGTGTGTGCACGCATATGCATATATGTATGTATGTATGTATGTATGGATATGCATGTCTGTGTCTATATCCATGCATACATTCATACATACATACATATGTACATACGTAAATATCATACCCATTAAACTTACTTTTCTTTTTACAATTTACAGGAGCCTAGATGATCTAATTTGTGAACCCAAACAATTCAAATGGATGGAAAACCTTTTCGCACAAAATTTGAAGTATCCTTATCTTACTATTGGAATTGTTTTGTTGTGATTTAGTAGGTAGTATATTATCCATAATTGTTTGTTATCCCAGAAGATGATATTATGCATGAAGTTGAGGAAACATATGATCAGCTTCTATTGTAGAAGCTTTTTATTTTTGTAAACAATATCTTAACTGTAAAAATCAATTTACTAGAAATACAATGCTAAGTGTTTGTTTCTAATTGTGCTTATCTTTACCTATGTTGAGTTTTCTTGTCTGATCAATGTGTGGATATTGTTTAACAATTATGGTTGTTTAAGGTCATCTCAATGTTTGTACTAGACAATGACATGATTATTATCTGAATTGCCCTATGAAAAACATTAAAGTTTTGTTCCATCTCATGTAATGCGAATTTTGAATACCATTTAGACTCTTATCATCTATGCTTGTAGACATTTAAAAAGTAAATGAAAAGGTTTCACTTATTATTATTTGTCTTGAATTTCTTTTTTCTAGAGTCGAAGGTTATGATGTGGGGTACTTGATTGTGAAGTTGCTTTTCTTGGCCCCAAGAAAATTATTCTATCTACTTCAGACTTCTTAGGTTATAAAATCAAGCTTCTTTCTATTGTTTATGAGCAAGAGACAAGTGGTTTTCACTAAAGGTTGTGAAATGGACCATTTTTTGCTTGATTTATTGATGTTTAGATCCAAATAAAAAGAGGATATGTCTTTTTCTCCTTTGTTGTGATTCAATGTTGGTTATGAATGTTGAAAACACACAGAAAAATAGACACACCATGAGACGAGATAGAACGCAATATTGGGTGCAATCTCCCCCCATGCACTCCGTTTCGACAGTCCACATAGTGCATGTATTTATAGGATTTTTTTTATTATGTCGAAATAATGGTTATATAAGAGTGGGTTCAAAAAGCATGTGTGAAAGTATAAGTTGATCTCTTGCTTTTAATAACAAAAATTGCAATCTACGACCCTTATTCTAACCACTACTTTACTAATTGTTTTTAAAAATAGAACCCTCTATGCAGGTTTATTTACAAACTATATAAATTATAAATTGGATTATTAATGTCCATCCTTTCATGCCTTTTACACACTCACAAACCTCAGCTGCTATATCAAAATACCAAAACACCTCACGAACCTTCAGCTTCTATATCAAAAACACCGAAACACATTAATACATTAATAAATTAACACCAACAATTCCTTGTTCAACACATTCCATAATGCATAACAGTCTCTCTCGCGATCCATCAAAGTGCAAGTGTGCCTTGGCTAAGTTAGTGCAATTGAAAAGACAGCTTGCCTCAAACATAGGTTGAGCCAATTCCACCATTTTCGCACAAAGTTTAATCCTTTAAATTTCTAAGTCGGCTCTAGGATAACACTTATCTAGTTCTTCTTCGATTCTGGTCCAAACATCATGTCAAGATCTTCAAGAGTAGGATCAGTCCTATGTCAAGATCTTCAAGAGTAGGATCTCCTAGGACTTATCCTACTCTAGGTGGTAGTGGTTCGATGGGATGATTTTGGTATAATGAGGATGGTGGGTTGTGAGTATGCATGTGAGACGCAATCTCTACCAATTTAGCTTTAGTTTCCCTTAGACTCTCTTGGAGTTCAATCATCTTCTTTGTTTATTGTCTCTTCATTCTTTCATGGCTATCTTTCCAGACTCTCGTTCTCTTTTTAGTTGTGCTCTCAATCTCACTATTGCATGAGCTCTTCTCTTGAGCTATGCCTTGGTTTTTACCAATAACATTGATTGGTGTGATTTTTTGTGCATTGATTGGATTCTTTGGGCAATCCCATAGGAGGTGTTCCTTACCGCAATCTGGACAAAAGCCTTGAATAGTCACTGATTGGGATTGTCCTGGTACTATAATTTGACCATCTCGAATGAAGTGATCTCCTTGGCACCTATAGCATGGACCTCTCGGTAAATTAGAACTCGTAGCCTGTTTTTCTTGCTCCAAGATTGGCTCTTCAAGGTCAGCCGTGTCTCCAAGTTCATCTGCGAGTGGTGGAACAGGCTCCCTTGAAGCAGGTTGGAATCTTTTAGTATCTGCAAAGTGATTCCTTCCAACCGCTTGGTCCTCATCTAGGCATTCATTCAACCCATTAATCCTCATTCTTATGAAGCTCACTTGAGCTTCATCTTTCTCTACAGCTATGCAATGCCTTAACATTTTTAATGACCAAGAGAGAGTCATTCCTGAAAAGGAAGCAAAGCAATTAGAGGCACATCAAAAGACAATGTCAATTAAAGTACATTAGAGATTCCGTTCTCATTGCAATGTTCCCTGACTCTTCGTTTGCTTACTTCATCATAATACCTGATTGTAATGCATTCAATTGAACTCACAAACATATGCAAAGGAGTATGATTTACATTTGTCGTCACCTACCAAAGAAAACTATAAGTAAAATAGACTTCATCATGCATAATCAGAGACAAAAAGAAGATACAATACCATGTAAGACACTCCACAACATGACATCTTGACTTCAAAGCAGTTGATACAGAAAAGGATTGGTCCCTACGATGGAAAAACACTATCCTCCATAAAGGTGACATAGTCAAGTCTGCAAAATCTGTAACCATCTTGCAAATTTGAGGGTGCTTGATTGGCTCGTCATCATTAACAGAGCCCATCATTCTAAACCCATAGGGTATATCTGCTATAACAAGGGAGTAATGTTTTCTAGGTACAATAGTATATATATTATTTACATCATTGCAATATACTTGTAATATACAGGTCTAACGGGGTCTAGAGGGTTCGAAAAACACTTCAAATCTGATTCATCATCAAAATCAATTTCCTTAGCTTTCAACCTAGACTTCTCGCGCCTTGCCCTTTGAATGTGAGCCAGGAATGGAGAAGGACAATCATCATTTGCCTCAATAGACTTCGGCTTTTTTGGCGTCTACAAAAACAAGAGAAGAAGAATGATTATTGGCACTGATATGATGGCCTTAACTCGATGCCTAACATCAACTTGTGGAAGGAAGTCGATGCCAAGGCATTGACTTTCAGTAGAGGATCGATGCCTGACATCGACTTTTGGCAAGAAGTTGATGACTGGCATCGATTCTCTACTAAAAGTTGATGCATGGCATCAAATTCTTGTTCACAAGTTGATGTCAAGCATCGCTTCTTTGTTGAAATTCGATGCCTGACATCGACTTCTTTGTTGAAATTCGATGCCTGACATCGACTTCTTGTCAGAGGTCAATGGAAGGCATCGAGTTTCAGTAGAGACTTGATGCAAGGCATCAACCTGTGGCAAGAAGTCGATGCCAGGCATCGACTTTCAACAGAGAATCGATGCTAGGCATCGAATTCCAACATAGAGTGGAACAAAAGCATTAGAAGATCAGGCGATTGCAGCACCCACCCAGTCACGGAAGAGTATAAAGTATTCTGACAATGCTTTGTAAGATGAGGTGGTTGGATACTCTGCTTGGACTCCAAGAGAAGCATCCTAGCCTCTTCATCATTACCTCGTGAATCTTCATAGATACTTTGTGACTGCATTCCCAACTGTGGATAAAAGTGAGTGAGTTCAGTAATGAGAAACACAAAGCAAAGTAGATTTTAGAAACTCTTACTTACTTATTGAGCTCAGTGACCATCTCTTCAAGACTTAAATCCTTGGAAATAGCCTGGACACTAAGCATTGGCAAGTGATGTTATGTGTGTTTAGATATCTCAAAGGCACTTTGAGTTTAGGTCCCTTTTATGGAAGAGATATTCAACCATCTTGCATGCTTTTACAGATAGTGATTGGGCTGGTTGTTATGATACTCACATGTCCACTAGTGGTAATTGCTTTTTCCTTGGAGAATCATGCATATCTTGGTTGAGTAAGAAGCAACCTATAGTGGTGGCATCAATTTATGAAGCTGAGTATAGGGCAATTTTCACAGCTATAGTGGAGTGTATATGGTTGAGACACCTATTGATGGATCTTTGCATGTATATTGATGTTGCTATGCATATTCTCATCGATAGTTAGAGTGCATTGGTTATTGCACGAAACCCAGTGTTTCATGCATGGTCCAAACATATTGAGGGGAATCAGCACTATGTGAGAGAGCACTTTCATGCAAGAGATATTGATTTGGTATATGTGCCTACACAAGATGATGTGGCAAACATATTCACACAAGCCCTTCCAGAGGAAAAGTTTGAAGCTTTTCACAAAGCTTTAGGCTTATTACCCTTTGGGGGTTGATCTATCACTTGCTATATGTGTTCACATCATTCGCTCCAAGGGGGTTTGTTACACATGTGTTCCTTGGGTAGCTTTGATGTGAACCTTTTCCCTATACATGGGCACTTTTTACTCTAGTGCTGGCTAGAGTTTTTTTCCCCATGTTACCACATACATGATTCACTTATATGTGGTGGTACTTTGTACTTAGGGATATTATTTAGCCTTTACTTCAATTCAGTTCATTGTCAATAGAGTGAGCTATTCTAGCCATCGATCTTTTCTGTGTGTCTTGCTGCATTTGTGCTCCTTGTGTGTGCTTCTTGTGTGTCTCTCGCACTTCTACACACCCCCAACAACTATACAGAGTCTTGTCTTCTCAGTTGCATGGAAGATAGCATGACAATGTGATCGAGTAGTCCTAGCTAGTGCATCTTAGTTGGATTTTGATACATTTCACTTGGAGAGATTACTTTTTTTTTTCATATACTTCTTGTTGTAGATTTTTGAGTACTCAAGTTCTAGTCTTTAGAGTGGCTACTAGCCTGCTTGTAATCCTCATTTGGATTATTTTGCCTTAATCATTATAAGTCTTAGGGAAATTTTGCTTTTCTCATTAATATTCTCATAATTTTTGTCATTAACTCAATAGAAAGTCCATATAATGTGAACACATTCTCAAACAAGAATTTAGTTTTCATTTGCCTGTTGTTCTTTTGTGCAGCTTTGACTTATAACCACTTGGTGAGATAATTTGTGGGAATTATGATGTACTCTACATAGGATTTCCTAGCTAGGGGATCGATGGGTCCTACAAAGTCTACAACACAATTGGAGAATGCATATCCTCCCATCATCGGTCTTAATGGCATCTCATCTTTTTTTATAGGATATTGAGATCTAAAGCACGTGTCACAATGTTTCACATAGGTATAAGCATCCATGTGAAGTATGGGCCACCAAAGACCTGAAAACACAGTAGGTTTGATCATACCATCAGGTCCAACGTGTTTGGCTACAACACCATTGTGTGCAGTTTCCAATATTCTTAACTATTGACTTTCATAAACGCATAATTTGAGACACCTACCTTTGTTGCCTTTGTATAAACTATCACCAATAGGTGCATAATCTTGTGCTTCCTATTCTAGACTTCTTCGTCGAGCTATTTTCATTTCTTGAGGGAAAGTTTTCGTTTTGAAGAATTCAACTAGAGGAAATTCCTTTAGCAACTTATAGACATTAGATTCCATTATTGGCCAATATGCACGTAATAGTCTCAATGTTTGGAGGGCACCCACATGCACTTACTCCAACCACTTATTATGCTCTTATTCATCCACACAACATGTTTAAATTCCTTGTTCATCTTGTTTATACATGCTTCCCATGAGTATATGATACTTCTACAATTTTATTACCTCCTTGCCTTGTGTTCTTAGTGTAGGCTTCTTCGGTCCTATGTCAGGATTGGTACTAATCCTTTTTCCTAATTTGGAACAACTTCAAGGTTGATCAAATATGCATCAAGAACATTTGACACACCTAGCAGAGATTTTCCTAAAGTGAGTCGCAAAAGGTGATCCACCCTAAGGTGGGTCTTAGCTTTTTTAACAACTACTTCAAAATCATATTCCATTTGTAAGAGAAACCATCTTACTAACCTACTAGTATTGCAAGGTTTGTTCACAAAGTATAGTAAGGCTTGATGATCAATGAAAAACTTGAACTTATTTGCAAGGAAATGATTTTAAAACTTTTTCACAACATAGACCATGCATGTTTGCTTCATGTTTAGTCATGGTGTATTTCCTCTCTACTGCATTCAATTGTCTACTCGCATAAGCTATGGGTAGATCTATATTTCCTTCTCTAATTGGTTATGCTAGCATGCATCCACTAGTGAAATTGGAGGCATCAACATGGACATAGAAAGGCGTTTTCTAGTCAAGTAGTGTCAAAATTGGGGATGAGCACAAATATCATTTTAATTCCATAAATGACTATGAAAAAATCCATTTTGTGTTGATCTTCTAGGATGATGACTATTGATTGTAACTTGGAAACCCATTAAGGAAGTTGTACACTTCCTTGCCTGCTACATGCTCTATTAAATGTTTTGTAATGGGAAGTGGACAACTATCTCTTATGGTGGTGGCATTAACTTTTGTCAAGTTAATACACACACATATTTTACCATTCTTCTTGTGAACCACCACAATGGGGGATACCCATTGTGTATGCTCTATTTCATAGATAAATCCATCTTCCATCAGCCTGTCAGTATCCTCTTTTATCTTAGTTGCATGTGTGTATGGATTCTTTTTGGTAGGCTTGGCTTCTAGAGTCATGTGAGTCCTATGTGAACAAATGTCTGGATCCATTCCTTTCAAATCCTTTTATGTCCAAGCAAACACATCTCGATACTCTCATAAGTATTTTTTTTAGTTCTTGTTCTTCATTTTTGCTTAGGGCATTCCCTATGTATGTGCTATGCTCTTCATCACTATCAATTCTTACTACTATTTTCTTTTATCATTGTAAGCTTCTCCCATGAGAGCCTCTTGCTTTGGCATTCTTACCATAATCTTTCTATCTTACTTCATATTTTTTGAAATTCTCTAGCACTTCGAATAATGATTCTTCTTCTTCTTGAGTTGATGGATTCTTTTTACATTTTGTTTTCTTGTTTTTTTGTTTCAACTTGAGTGGTTAGTAATACATCATTCTTAAAATCATTTCACTTGTGGGACTTGGCACTTACTAAATACAAGTATTCTTCCTCTGGAGCATAGAAAGGATCCATTATGATGGATTCTATTGGCTCGCGCACACTAAAATATCATAGTTGTCCTCATCACAATGGGGATTCCATTGTTCTTCATTCAAGGCAATATCCATAGTTGCTAAGATTTCTTCCCAACCATGAGGTTCAAACTCATTGTATGGAAATATCATAGGAGCTTATGCTAGGCTTTGTATTGATCTATTATTCTCAAATTCTCCAATGTCTCTAGCCTTTACTTTACTCTTCTCTTCTTCCACAACTTTACACATCCATAAGTGGGTGTCCTCATGCATTCATGAAGGATATGAACCTATGGAGTACTCTCTCTGTGTCATCTTGATTTTTGTGGGATATCTCTATGAGTCTAATCATTGAGGTTGACCTTACTAGTTACCCCTAGGTGTTGTAAGTACAAAGAATTGATCCCCCAATCTAGTATCTACAATTGTCTCATAGAGGGTTTAATAAGCTCATTTCATATGCGTGATATTTCCGAAATTCACATATAACAAAAGTATGTTCAAAATCTATGCCACAAGTGGTAAGAGTGATTCCTTATAACAATCCTAGTGGATTTTCTATGTGTCCATCTGCCATCTACAGTTTCATTCTCCTGGGTCTCAAAGCTTGTTTACCCCAATGTCTCCATAAGCATGTGGTGGAAATGGCAAATCTTGCTCTTGAATCTAGGATTGTCCTGGTCATATATCCTTAATATGTGATAGGAAGATAGATATTTCCTTCTTCTCTTCACACATATCTCCTACCTTGTCTATGGGCATCTCAAGAACTTTCCTATTGGTTTCTATGTGTGACTGGGAACTATCAAGTTCTCACACTTGGCTTGCTACATGTTTCCATAGATCTTTCTTTCCTTTTAAGAGCTCTTCTAAAGTGATATGGCACTGCACTTTAGTGTTTTTTACAACCTCTGTGTCCCTAGATATAACCGAGTCTTCATTTTTTATCATTATTGTGGGAGCTCGCATTTGAATGGACTTTGATTCCTATGGACTTGTGAACTGTGGAAATTCTTGTAAAGAATTGGACTCAACGTCTAGTCTTTCACTTGATTTTATGTCTTCTACTCTCCATATATAGATGGGATGCCTTGAAGGAATTGACCTTTAAGATCATCTATTTCTTGAATGCATGGGTGAGTTATCTATCCCATACCCCACTTCTCTTCTTGGATTTCTGTCAAGAACTCCTCGAAGTATTTATTCATAGAAGGAGAAATTCTCCACTCTCTTGAGTTGGGAACATAAGAATTTCGTGGCAATAATTTCCCTTTTCTACTTTCAATAGAATGAGCCTTTTGAGGCACCAAGTTCTCTGGTTTGGAGATCATTTTCTCTAATCATTCTAATAACCCTTAGAAGTGCAACTCTAGTTTCACTAGGTTACTCTAGTTAAAGAGTTGAATATCTTCTTGGTTACCTAAGTTTGTTGTGGTTGCACAACAATCAAACATCTAGGTGTCTAAGAAACTGGTAACATGATCTAAGGATCTTCCTCTCATTCGTAGGAAGAAATAAGCCTCACATAAAAAGCCATTTCAACAAAGAAAGTCCCCACAAAAAGAGCACAACTTATAGTGAGATAGATTTGGATAAATAAGACTATTTTTGCCTCATGTAATCAATATAATCAAGTATCGGTTCCTAAATCTTTTCTTTGGGCTAAATATCTACCCCATGTCTCAACAACATGTGTTGAGGACAACTGAAAACAGGGAAGGGGGAGTATAGGGCAAAGATTTGCAAGACACCTTTCTACCCAAAGCTCCATAGGGGCAAGTTTAGGCTCCAATTTATTCACTAAAAAGAAGATACAAAGGGCCAAAAACAGCAACCATGGAAAAAAGATTCTATGCTCATATGGAAGTGGATCCCGAAGTAGGAAGTGCCACCAAGGAAGGCACAAACGAATATTGGGTGCATCTTGAGGAATGTTTTGTTCCTTCTCTAGGACCTCTTAGTCACCTCTTCAATAGTAATACAAACCTTGGATCCATTGTCCATTAAGGAGCATGCATAAGAGTTGAAATCATTGCTTCTTAGATTATCATGATAATCATGCACCTTGCACTCTTGCAATGTATGAATATGATTATAAAGAGCAAATATCTTGTATATGTGTAAATAAATGTTAGCTCTTTTATATATTCAAAACTAGCGTTGGCTACACATTGCTTCAAGTTTATGTTATAAGAAACAAGGCATACAAAGCTGGTCAATCAAGAAGCCTCTTCATGTGATAACCATGTGCCTGAATGCACAATCCTATCTCTTGCACCATTCAAGTCAATTGCACTTCAAGTATGCATCAAACTTAGGACCAGATTACACAGCCTTGCATGAGTCACATTTGTTATATTAAATCGATGTACAAGAACGAACCCTTATATGTGAGGACAAAACACATGTATATTCTATTTTAGTACTCACATATTCCTTTTAGGAAACCATCAAGTAGCTCTCTCCAACCACATATGATGAATATATACAATCAAACTAAATTGCTTGGCTACAATCAATTATCTCTATTGAGGAACCAATGTATGACGAGGGCCATGTCATTACAAAAATATTTGGAGGTTGTTGGAAACTCAGGCCAATTATAAGTATTCCAATGTCTTCAAATTGTCAACTACAAAGCTTTCTCCTAGTAGTTTGTTGTATTCCACAAGTATACATCTGAGTACAACATTCTAGAAGAAATAGTTAAGAAGAAGAGACAGAACGCGAAGAAATTGTGCCGAATGATTAATCAATCAAGTCTTTATTTTGGTGCTATCTTTTTATTGCAAATCTCATATATGTGGATAATTGGTTCTGCCCAAAAAAAGCTATTGCGCTTAATTTAGGTCTCTTTCCATCACAAAACCTTGTGATGGTTTCAAGAACCCATTTGGAGCAGTGTGATGGATCTACTTATACATCCCATCAAGATGGTCAAGGACTATTAAGCAAGTAATCAGCTCTGACGATCTCCACCTTCCAACAAAGGAAAAATTTGGTGAGTGGGGATCCATGCACACAGCAAGCAATAAGCATCAAAGAGAAAGAAAGATATTCAATGAACTCAAAAATAGTCTCCAAAAAGCTGCAATCTACCTGTTTAAGAGGTTTTCTAGGTGCCAACTATTGTACCATGACACTAACATTCAACACCTAATATATGTGCATCAATGTCCATGCTCGTCCCAAATGCCATAAAGATGTATGTCGAGGGCAACAAAAAACAAAGAGAATGATATGTTGGAGGAAGAAAAAAGAAGCCAAAAAACCTTAAGTCAAAGCAAAGGAGGAAAGGGGACACCAATTTTCCCCATCATATATCCCTCTGAGAATAGGATAATACCCACTTTTTACCCAAAATACATGTAGAAATGCCTATTTTTGTTATATTTTTTTTGTAGTAACCATGCCCACATTGTGAAATCCAAGTATTCATAAGCTTCATGGCATGAGTAAAATAGCCATACCAATTCTCATAATTTTCTAACATCATTTTGGCCTCCAAATAGCCTTCGTACTCCATTTTTATGACTAGGTCAGACACTATAGTGTGAAGGGAGCTTTTAAAAAGTTTATATAAGTGAGAGAGCTCTCATTTGTAAAGGAGACTCAATGCGAGATGAAAAATATTTTGAAGATTGTACTCTTATCTTGAGCAATAGACGAGCTTCTTGAAGCAAATTGCATGTGCAGATGCATGTATGCACCTATGTTTGTGCTTGCCTCTCTATTTTTGAAGGTGTGTGTACTTTCCATCTTGTTGTGTATGGTCTTCATACCACTAATTGGTTGCTCTATGGATTCAACATTTCTTTATTGTTTTTGCATGCGGGCTACAATTTTATGATATTATACTTGGAATACCATTTCTAAGATAACTAGAAGTGGTTCACAATTGGGGAAATGATTGTTCATATCTTTAGCATGAAGGGGATGTCGAAATAATAAAAAAGAATATATGAGATGTAATGTGATAGATTTTGATGGAGTAAAAAGGGGAGTCAATATTAATTAAAAACTGATAAAAAATCCTTAAAATTGGAATAGGGAGTAAAGTATAAAATTAATGATGTTAGAAAAGGTATGAACAACTATAAGCACATTTAGAAATTTACTTTACTCTAGAGGCAGTCAATCTAATAGTTAGGAAATTTCATAAATATTTTTTACTCGATTCAGATGACAAGATACACTCAATTGCATAAAGCAATGACATGGGTGTTTATGAACAGAGGAGCATAAAAAACTAAGCATGTCAATATATATTCTGAAATATATCTATGAAGAAAGAACTCATTGGAAAGACAAAAAGCTCCTGGGGGTGGACAAATACTAACGAGGATTATATAAATTGCTTTGATTGAGGAAGACAAGTTAGAATAGATGATGAATTATAAAAGAAATTTAAGCTTTCATTGCAAATCAATGAAAGGAGGTATTCGAAAAGAAGAGAAACGAGCTTGAAGCTTCAGAAAAGTTAGAAAAGAGAAAACCAATAGGGAAACCACTACAAAGATGGTAGAGATTGTGAAACTAGGCATCTACAGAATCACTTAAAGTTATTTTAAGAGGAAAATATCAATTCGAGGGTCAAAGTAGATCCAAGGAAAGTAGTAGTGGAATTGGAAGAACCTACTAAAGAGGAAGTACTAGCTGCACAGAGAAAGGTCCAAGGAGATAATGCTACATCCACCAATGAAGGCAAAGAAAAAAAGTCTATGCTTATTATTTGCAAGGGAGTGAAGATAAAAGAGCAAAGTATGAAGAGCATTATCAAAAAATGGTGGAAGATTTCTCAAACAAAGCAACATGTCAGATTGAAGAAGATATGAAAGCTTATGAAAAGCTTCATGAAAATTTGATGTGTGCTAAAATAAAAACCACATTTTTCAAGAGACAAGGAGAATTAAATAACTTTTTGATGCTCTCTATACATCCAAGAAGAAAGAAATTTGGTACTAAAGCAGACAAAGGAGATCAAGCAAAAAAAGGATAATTAGAAGATCAAGGAGATTATACCAAAGGAACCTACACCAAAACAACATGAGTAGAGGAAATATGAATAGCCAGCTCCAATGCAATGGGAGTTACCTCATAATCAATTTACAGAAGGATCTATTCTACTCCAAAAAATTGATCAAGTGATGGTGATACCACAACCTCCAGAGCCAAAGGAGGAGTGTTTTGAAGACGACAATAGTGATGAAGAAAATAGAGAGGATATGGAGGATTGTCAAAAATTGCAAGATGTACATATGTCCTCTCAAGAAGCAAATAATATTGATGCTTTTGATATTGAGAAATTAAAGGAATTAGAAAAAGAATCTGATATGGATGATTTCTCAATGCATCTATGGAACTTTAACTTCAACAAATACATGCAGATGAAGAACTTGTAGACACAGTGGTTTTAACCACTAAAAGTGATGAGAATGAAGAAAAAGAGGAAGATACAATTATCATGGAAATTCAAGGAGAGTAACAAGGGCAAAAAAGAAGAAGAAGGAAATTATATATTGAATATACTATTGAGTAACTTCTTTGGAATGACGGAGATGCATAATCACATGCATTGATAGCTTTGTCAATAAATTCACTTATGCAAATCAAGCAAACATACTTCGGATACTCATACCATACTATGACAAGCAAGAAATGAGGCTCATGCTGATTACCTTCAAAAATATGTGGAGATTGAGCACATGAATGAAGAAGATTCAATGGAAAATTTTTTGACAAAGGTCAAGGTTTTGAAAGAGAAATTGATTTCTATTGATGAAATGTTGCTAAATAGTTCAATTGTGGAAATGATTCTTCATGACCTTCCATATTCTTATCAGCTTTTTGCTTCTATTCTTTGTATAATCATGAAAGCCAATCTAAATCACTTAAATTTTGAGGAGTTAGTCTTTGTCTTGCTACAAGAATATCAACCTAGACAAAACAAGTCAATTATGTGTGTTGCAAATCAAGCTTTCTTAGCTACTCGAAAAGGAAATGGTAAATGGATCTTGTCTACTAGTAAGTAGAAATTTGCTCATGCTATCCTAGACTTGTTACAAAAAAGGCAAATAAGAAAGATGTTTCATGATTCTCAGGCTATTTCATATGCAAAACATTTCTTTGGCATGCAAAATTTAGTCATCTAAATTTTGCTAGTTTGCTTTGCTTGTAGAAATCTGAAATGGTGTCATGTTTGCGTCAAACTTGAGGCACCTTGTAAGCATGTTTGTGAGGGCTATATTTTGTGTAAATTGAAGCATTCTTCCTACCTCCAAGATGGTTGAGTTAGAGATGCACATAAATTATAGCTTGTTCACAATTATGTGTATGGTCCTACATAGACATCTTTCTTTGGGCATTATCTATACTTTTGGCTTTCATGTTGGAAGTGCGATGGGCCTCAATAACAATTAATCATAGGTATATAGGATCTACCAATAGACGAGCCTTAGCATACACACCTTAAGTGAGAGATAAAGAGAGACTAGACAATTTTCCAAAGTGTATGGTAGGCTAGGATGCTCACCTACACTATTTGATATTTAAATGTCAAATTACAATGTGTGAATATGATACAAACTGACAAGATCTAAATCTAGGCAGAAATAGGAACTAGATACAAGAAATTATGTGTATACTGCCTAAGAGGTATGAAGAGTGTGTATATGTAAGAATATGGAGAATACGAATAGTTTAGGACTACTTTACAACAAACCCTAATTCTAAATATAGGTTTTAGAAACCCTAATAAAAAACTAGTGAATGAACAAGTGAGGACCGAAATAGACTTGTTATGCATAGTATATCAACAAGATATGATGATGGTTGGTTGAACCTAACTCCTCCAAATAATCACCAAGTGTAGAGCACACCTCCTTCAAGTGTGTAAGAACACTCCTTCAAGTAGAGGACGACCTCCTTGATCACCTTCAGGAGTGTGTAGCTTGAATTGATTATCTAAAGTGAGCCCATGGTCTTCCTCATGTAGTTTTGAGGCAACCAAGTGATAGCATTTAGCGAAAATCATAAAGCTATGATTTTTTTCATAAAACAACAACAACTCTAAACTTGGTGTAATCTTCGAAAAGCCACGATAACTTGATAGAGTAAAAGTTGTGCGCAACAAAACTATGCTTCCACTACACTGTTGACTTGAACATGGGCACTTTTGTAGGGATTTTTTAATCATTTTCCATAGGACGCTAAGTCCAGGAGACTTGTTGTGTAATTTTGTAAGTGATAGAATTAATATAGACGCCAGTTGAGGATTTTTGGACATATTTTGACATTTTTTCCAACAATCCTCCCTTCAATGTCATAATGGTACAACGTTTAGTAACCTGCAACAATTGACTTTCTCTAGACAATGCTTTAGTAAAAATATCTATAATATTTTCATTTGTAGGTACGTAAAGTAGCTCAATGTGCTTCTTAGATACGTGTTCCAGAATGTGGTGATAATGAACCTCTGTATGCTTTGTCCTAGCATGATGAACAAGATTCTTTGCAATAGTAATAGCGCTCTAACTGTTTGAAAATATATGAACTGGAAGAAGAACATGAACATCAAGATAACTTAGAATAGTTTGTAACCAAATTGATTCAAGTGTAGTTGTAAAGGAAGCCCTATAATCTGTTTCACTTGAAGATGTAGCAATTGTAGGCTATTTCTTGGAAAACCAAGAGATAAGACAATCTCCTAGAAAGAAATGATAGACACTTGCACTTCTTCTTGAGTCTTCGTCACTTTCCCAACCATAATCTTAAAAACCTTTAAGTAAGAAATGTGAAGATCTTTAAAATACCATAGCATAATTAGAAGTTCCCTTCAAATATCTAAAAATTTGCTTAACTTCCTTCCAATGAATCTTAAGCAGACTATGCATGAACGTAGATACTTGAGAAACTACAAACTGAATGTCCAGATGTGTATTACATAAAGTTATCAAGAAACCAACTTCTTGACTATATAATGTTGCATCAAAAGGTTTTGAATCTACTTCTGATTGTAATGACACATTGACATCCACACGTGTGTGCATAGGATTGGAATCTCTCATCTCAAACCTTTCCAATAATTTCTCAATGTATTTCTATTGTTTCATGTAGATACACTCATTTTTGTATATGAATTCAATCCCAAGATAATAATTCAAAATACCTAAATAATTCACATGTCACGATCATATCATGAACATATATGATAATAATAATAATCAAAGCATCTTTCTTAGCTTTAACATAAAGAGTGGGAGTTGCATTTGAGTTTTCAAAACCAAAAGATAGAAGACAAAGATATGTCTTCACACACCAAGCTCTTGGTGCTCGCTTTAGTCCATAGAAAGCTTTAACAAGCTTGCATACTAAATGCTCTTTACACGTTTCTTCTAAACCTTCTGGTTGTTGAACATAAACATCTTCATGAAGATCACCATTGAGAAATGCAGTTTTGATATCTAACTATATACTTTCCAACCAAAGAATGTAGCTAAAGAAAAAACTGTTTTGATTATTGTCATTCAAATTGTAGGTGCAAAAGTCTCATCATAGTCAATTCCTTTCTTTTGTGCATGACCTTTGACAACTAATATTGCTTTGTACTTGTCTATAGTACCATCTGCTTTTCTTTTGATTTTGAAGATCCACTTAACACCAATAGATTTCTTACCTTTTGCTAACTCATAAAGTTTCCATGTTTGATTCTTATGAATATAATCAGTCTTTTGTTGCATAGTTTTCTTCCTTACAAGATTATGTAGTGCATCTTGAATACTAGCAGGTTCATTTTCAACTGAAGTACAAGCTAAAATATTATGAATCTTGAAATCTTCTGCATAATTTACCTTGTCTATTTGTTGTTTCCTTCTTTGACTTCTAATTCTTCTAGTGTATTCCTCTATATCATTGTCCTTCCAGGTTTGACATAACCACTTTGGCCTATTCTTAGAAAGTGGTGGAATTCTTTGTGGTTCTTCAATATCTCTTTCTTCTCGAACTGGAACCTTCTCGAATTTCATAAGTTGAAACTTCAAGAGGTACTGATGATGGACTAGGTACTGATGTAGTTAATGAAACTCTCACTTCAGCTTTATCAAGTGCATCTCTTAGGGTTTGAGAAGGTTCATCATCCCCCTTGTATGGCTGAATATAAGAATCCAAATTACGTCTAAAGACGCATAGTCATCTACTTTTATGAATTCTAGAATCTCTTCCTTCTTATCATAAATTTGACTTTTTACAATATATGCATTGATTGAGAGTAGGATATCACCTATTTATGGAACATAGAATCTATATCCTTTGCTTTCAATTGCATAGCCAATAAAGATGGCTTTAATGGCTTTTACATGAAGATTACCATGATCCTTCTTCTCAATGTGAACATAAGCTAGGAAACCAAATACTTTGAAATAACCCACATTGGGTTTCTTCACATAATAAGTTTCATATGGAATGATGATCTTCAAAGCTTCTATGGAAGACCTATTTAGAATGTGATTACTGTATGTACTGCATCAAAACTTGGGAGAAAGCTTTTTGGATGACATCATACTATGCATCATTTCAACAAGTAGAAAAGACTTTAAGTCTTTAGACATATACTCTCCTCCTCTATCACTTCTCAAATTCTCAATTTTTAACTGACTTTCATTTTCAACCATAGCTAATAATTTCTTAAAAGTAGGAAAAACCTGTGACTTCACTTTAAGACCATTAATCGACAAATATTGTGAGAAATCATCAATAAAAGTAACAAAGTACTTGAAATCTTAAATCAAATCTGTTCTCATTGGACCATTCATGTCTAAATGTGTGATCTACAACTTCCTTGTGGCCACAATGTATCCATGCTTCTTGAAAGGAACTTTGTGAAGCTTTCCTTCAAGACATCCTTCACATGACTCTGCGTCATCTGGTAAAATCAAAAGTAGGAAAAATCGCCACCATACCTTGATCTTTGATATGCTTGAAAGCTGTGTAACTGATATGACCAAACCTAGCATGCCATAACTTCATGTTCTCCTTAGGTATTCTAGACCTAGCAACATTACCATGACTTATTTTGGACAATACAAACATGCCACTTCTATTTTCACCTTGAAATAGACAAGGCTCCTAATTAGGTGGGAGGATCTGGCATGAATCTTTCTTAAAAACAACTTTATAACCATTTGACAAGAAAGTAGATATAGAGAGAGCAAATTCTTTTTCATTTTTGGTACATAAAGAACATTAGAAATTGTGAGATGTACACTTGAACTTTACTTAAGGTTTACTTCCCCAACACCTATAACATCCAAATCATGAGCATCTCCAATGTTCACTCTTCTACCTGAAGAGCTAAAAAGAGAAGAAAATAGCTCTCTGCAACCTATCATATTTTTAGTAACTCTAGAATAAAAATCCAAGGATTATCTAAGATTGCATTTAATGCTACTTCATCAAAAGCTGCCTCTTCAATAGTGAAACATGCATAAGATTCTTCCTTTGAAGATTTAGGTTTTGAGTCATCATGAACATTATTACTTGATGCTTTCTTCTTCTCATTAAAAATCCTTGTTCTGCATTTTGCTATGAAATGGCCTAGTTTCTTACAATAATGGCATACTCCTTTCTTTGAATTAGATGTAGTACAAGAATCTTATTTGGATGTAGAGGAAGCATTAGGAGTAGGACTAGAAGTTTTAGGAGTAGAAGGCTTACTTTCCTTCTTGGATTCCTGACTCTTCTTCTCCTTCTTTGTCTCCTTCTTCTTTCCCTTCGACGATGATAACATGGCTTCATCATTCTCTTCCATACCCTTTTGTTGATCTTCATATTGAATTAACAAGAATTGTAGCTCTTCAAATGAAAATTTGCTATCTCTTATAGTAAGAGTTAAAAAAGTAAAACAAACACCTTAATGCTAAAAAAGAAGACAAGCGAGAGATACAGAGAGAGTAGATAATTTTCCGAAGTGTACAGTAAGCCACGATCTTCATCTACATCTTTGATATTTAAATGTCGAATTACAATGTGCTAATATGATATAAATTGAGAAGATATGAAACTAGGTAGAAATATGAACTAGATACAATAAATTGTGTGTATAATGCTTAAGAGGTACGAAGCATGTGTGTATGTGAGAATATGGAGAATATGAATAATTTAAAATTGCTTTATAGAAAACCCTAATCTTGAATGTAGGTTTTAGAAACCCTAATAAAAAAGTAGTGAATGAACAAGCGAGGACTGAAATAGACTTGTTATTCACAATATATTAGCAAGATATGTTGATGGTTGACTGAACCTAACTCCTCCAAATAATCACCAAGTGTAGAGCACACCTCCTCCAAGTGTGTAAGAACACTCCCCCAAGTAGAGGACCTCCTCCTTGATCACCTTCAAGAGTGTGTAGCTTGAATTGATAATCTAAAGCAAGCCGATGGTCTTCCTTACATAGTTTTGAAGCAACCAAGTGATAGATTTTAGTGAAAAGTATAGAGGTACGATCGTTTTATCAAAAAACAAGTCCTCCAAACTTGGTGCAATCTTTGAAAAGCCTCGATAATTTGATGTCATAAAAGTTGTATGAAAAAAAAACTATGTTTCCAATGTGTTGTCAATGGGACTTGAACCCACACACTTTCGAAGGCATTTTAAAATTGTTTGCTGTAGACCACTCAGTCCACGAGACTTATTATGTTATTATAGTTCAGAGTCAAAAATATTTAAAGATATTTTCAGATTGTTAATATAGTTGGTATTTAAAGATATTTGTACATATTTTCACATTGTTTCCAACATTTCATTGATGACTTTTCTATACATGCATGGGTTTATCCATTGAAAGTAGATTCTAAAATATTAATGTGCTTCAAAAAGTTATTGATTATGGCTGAAAATATGTCAACATGTAAAATGGGCACTCTTCATTTTGATCGAGGTGGGAATATGTATCTTTAGAGTTTAATGTATTTCTAGTCAAGTTTTTGATAGAAGATGAGTGTAAAACATCATACACACCTCGCAAAAATGGATTTGCTAAGATAAAGAACAAGTTTTTCAAGGAAATGGCAAGCTGTATGGTCAAAAGACAGACTTTACCACATAGATTCTACCTTGAAGTTGTTATGTGTGTAGCATAACGACTTAACAAGTGTACTTAACCAGTGTCCTCCCAAATAATTGCAACTTAAAAGGTGTTAAGTAATTAACATATGCATCACCTATTATGTGTACTCTAACAAGTTTATTGCCAAAGAATCACTCCATATGAGACTTGGAATGGTTACAAGCCATTTTTTGCTCATCTATATGTTTTTGCTTGTCTTCCATTTGCATTAGTGCCTCAACAACAAAGAAAAATACAATTTTAAAAGCAAAGGTTGTGATCTATATCATCCACGAACTAAGTACATTCTCATTAGTCATGATTTTTTTTTGAAAGATGTAAGTCAACCCTTACTTTCATGCACCAAGGATACATCAATCAGCTCAATGGATGTGTACAAAACTTTTCTACATCTTTTCATGGGTGGATAGTGGATCATTGAGTACCATTTCTATTAGTTGCAATCTTATACCCTATTGTCATTCACATTGATATTCATAGTCCAATCGCATGATACTCTCGATTCTTTTATGTATACTACGTGCAAACCTACATTTAGTCTCAACACACATACACTTTGCTTGCTAGAGGCTCCCTTTGTATCTCCTTTCCCTTGTGAGCATCTCAATCTTGAATATCATCTAATTTATCTTCATCCTAGCTGCTCTTCAAGATTTTGGTAGGTGGTTTTTCCATGGACATCCTCAAGAGATCTCCTCTGATGTGCTTATCTTTTTGGACTTGGTCTTTAAATGTTCCATAATATCTTTAGTTTCTAGGTTACTATCTTGATGCGAATCCATGGGATTCACCCCCTCTGCCCTGAAATAGGCTTGCTTCCCCCAATATACATAGATCTTATCAAGAAAGTGGCATAGATAGTTCCATCCCTTGTTGCAATATTTGTAATAACCTTGCTTCACTATTCTTCAACTTGTCTTTGAATTGAATGAATTTAGCTATATGGACACCATCTTTGGCGACCTTTATAGATCCAAATCTTTCCTCATTAACATTGAGCCAATATTTTGTTAGGAGGTCACATGGACATTTTGTAAATAATTACATTTATCTTGGATATATTGTAAACTAGGGCGAACCCTTCAAAGCGATGTACCTTTTTATCATTAATATGAAGTATCACTCAATGGGAGACCACGAACCCTCTAGTGGTACGTCAGGCATGAGATTGTTCTTCACAGTTCTTGTCTATTGTGTTGTATTGATTGTCAACTAACTAAGTTATCTGAGTAAGTCTATGAAGTAGGCAAATTAACAATATAAATTATATGTCTATTTGATGAAGAATAGTTGACGGTATATTATCTTTGTCTGTCTCTCTAGTTAGATGTATAACAATACATCTATTTTGTGAAATAATTGATGCATAAAACACCAAATTTTATAGAGATTAATCATAATAAGTGCCTTAGAGAAACTGAACTTGTAGTCTAGGAAAAGTATAGGGCCTGTCACTCAGGTTTCTTGAGCCAAGAACCCACCATTGACTACTGGTGTCTGTAGAGGTCTAGCTGGTAGTTTGTTCCAACATGTTGTCCTACCTTGGGGGTTAATAATTCTATGCCATGTAAAACACAAGGTTGTTGAGAAATGCATCTCAAAGCAACTTTCAACACCTTATTTGCACATGATTTCATTTCCCTAATTCCATGTACACTTATAAAAGTTGAATCCAAGCAATCTAGGGCTCCTACTTTATCTGCCATGGTTTGGACCTAATTTTTCAATCAATTACTCATGATTGCCTATAGATAATATCAGTTGCACCTTGATCTATAAAAAAAATCTAACCTTATTATGCAAAAGGCTTATATGTACCCTTTGAATGACTTCTTAGGCTTTCTCATTGTTGCTAACCTAGGATCCCTAAAGCTAAGAGCACTAATTTTAAATATTTGATTAGAAGTTCTTTTGTTGGCCATTAGTTTGTGCAAACCATAATAAGCAAGTTGTGCATTGAAATTCACTTGAAAAATTCTAACTACTAACAACATAATGTACAGGAAAATGAAAACCTAATCTATTCTTTTTTTTATCATTTTTTGTAACTTTATGGATCACCATTCATGAATGGTTAATCATCTAAAAAGGAGATTCCTACCATCACAAATAGCTCATCCCATCCAAGTTATTGTAAATCTTGAAAGCCATCAATGCTCACAAGGGTGCAATAAAAATGTAGAATTGAATGTCATCACAAAAAGCTTGAGTACCTACTCACTTTCACGCAATGGACCATCACATAAGCAACAAGAGAATGATGTTGAAACTGACACCAAATGTTGTTGAAGTTGTAATCTCACAACTCATATTCATCAACGAAGGAGCATCTTATAAGACCCAAATGTGTGTAAGCATTCAATATAAGTGAATGGTACTTCATTAGGATGTGATTAAAAACAAACTATGTGTAAAGATAAGATGAAGTGTTAAAGATACTAGAAATTAATCAAACTCATAATATTGCCATTAACCACAAGCTAAAATGCCATAAGCATGAATAAAAAAAGAAAGCAATCACTACAAGCACATCATGAAGATGACAAGAGCAATAAAAAAGTTCCACTGACTAGCATGGTCTTATTTTCTATCAAGAATGATATCCTTTACAAGAGGGAGTAGCCTCTTTGTATAGAAAATGGCCATGCTTTGTGAGATTTCTCATACTTGAAGGACATTGAAATTAACTTTATTCACTTGTGTGGCACACACCTATACAAGAGTTCTTATGGGTGAGAAATGATAAATCTAAGCTAATTTAAGGTAGAAAAAGGTAAATCCATGTACAAATGATAATGCAAAAGAATAGGATCGTGTTGTTCTTCCAACACAGGTGTTGGATTAAATCATTACTAAAGTGAGTTGCCCTATCACTTACTATCTCAATGGGTAAGTTGTACCTAGTGAAAATTTCCTCAAAAAGAAATTTGGTCATGGTATGAGCATCACATCTTCTTGTAGGCCTAACCTTCACACATCTCATTAAATATTATGTTTTCACTATGATGTATTCAATATGAGAGCCTTTTGCTAGGGTGCTAATGGGTTATAGAAAATAAATTCCTAAATTAGAGAATCTATGTTTCTCATCATGATGACCATGAGCTAGTGAGAGTACGTGTGTAAGTGAGAAGCACACTAACATGCACACACATGTACACGTGATAAGACCAAGAGATGGAACAACGAAATCTTTGATTAGTCAAAAACAAGTTTACAAGGTGCTCTATTTGCTTCAATTCCCAAGAAATATCTCCAAAAAAGAGCTCTCTAGCTCCTTCCATAGTTTTTGACCAGCTTTGGGTTTGTTCAGACCTAGTGTCCGATCCAGTTAAAATTAGGTTCCTAGGCAATTTTGGAGGCTCAAGCAAACTCTAAAAATGACGAAAATTGGTATGCACATAGAGCTTGCACTCCTCAAGCTTGAGGACTCCTTGTCTTGAAAAAAATGGATTTTCAATTATTAAAAACGGGATTACACCCCTAACTTATTAAACTCATTCCTCACTATATACTCACTCTAAATTAGTGAAATAACTTGAAATAGTTAGCTAAGTTCTTAGATTAGATGTGCCTAAAAGATCTCGGGTCAATTATTAGTAGAGTGATAATTGAACATTTTTATGAGAGGTACAAGTCCAAAATTATCAAGTTTTTCATAGAGTCTCTATGTGCAAGTTATGTGTTTTGGCACAACTATTTCGCAGTGATGCTCCAAGGTACATAGTGGGTCTAAATGCATGTTTGGGAAGCTAAAGTTGTCTACTAAGGTGCCCTAAAGTCACATTGGTAGATGTAGAGTAGGATTATTGCAACACGGCCTCATCTTTGGAGTGTATCCAACCATCTCCGCACAGTGGTATTAGAGCTATAGCAACTCAACCAAGGAGATGGATTTCATTCATCCATTGACCAATTGGATCAAGGTAATTAATCAACATGGTACTTAGAATGGAAGCATATCTTCAAGGTAGAAATCTCTATGGTTACATTTCTAGAGATGAGATGATGCCAATCCTTAGAAGCAAAGGACAACCAACGCAAGAAGAACAAGAGAGGTTAACTACATGGTGCTCAAAGGATGCTCTAGCCAGATCTTACATTCGTAACTCAATCTCTAATTTTTTACTTCCACACATTAGGAGCTGCAAGACTTCACAATATACATGGAATGGCCTTGAAGCATTCTTCTCATCAAGCATAAGAGCTAGGAAGAACCAAATTTGGATAGACTTTACCATACTTAAGAAGATGCCTAAGCAAAGTGTGATTGATTTTGTCACAAAAATGAAAGACTTCCCAGATCAACTTGGAAGCATTGGAGAAGTCATTGAAGAGGAGAAGATAGTGTGACAAGTAATCAATGGAATCAAGGTAGATGAGAAATGGGAAGCTTTCATCACAACAATGGACCTATACATGGACATGCAGGTACCTGATTTCAACACTCTCATGGGACAATTGTTCACTCATGAGGCAAAGCTTGTGAAGAATGGAGACAACTCAAAAGGTAACCAATCCTCTACCCTATACAGAGATAAGAATACGAGCAAGGATATCAAAGGCAAAGGTACAAGATCTGATGATGAAGGTAGTACCTCCAAAGCAAATTTTGTAGGTAGAGGTAGAGGCACAAGAGGAAGAGGTAGAGGAGGTAGAAAAGGAAGGGGGAGATTTCAAAACTCTTCTCCATGTGCCATGTGTAGCCTAACTAATCATGCAACTAAGAATTGTTTCAAGAATCCCAAAAATAAGAGAGGAAGAGGCTTCAATAGAGGAGGCTATGGAAGTACAAGAGGCAGATCAAATAATTTCAATGGCTACAACAACAAAAACTTCAACAATACAAATAATCAAGGAGGATATAGAGGAAGGAGAGACTACAACAATTACATTGAAGAGCAAGCTCAAGAGGACTCACTTCTATTCATGAACATGACTATGAGGCCACATAAAGGAGATGAACATGTATTTTATATAGATTTTGGTTGTTCAAATAATGTAGGAGAGAATGTGGCTCTACTCTCAGACTTAGAAGATCCAAGAAATAGAGATGAGGTTCAAACAAGAGATGACACTAGGCACTCAGTGGAAAAGATTGGAAATGTGAAGACTCAAGATGGAAATATGAATCTACTCAGCAAGGTATTGTATGTACCTACCATAACAAAGAATCTCATAAGTGTTGGAAAAACTGTAGAGAAAGTATTGCAAGTAAGTTTCACAAGAGATGGAGCTTTTGTTGAAGATCCACAAGAAGGATTCAAGCGAATTGCAAAAGGAGAAAAGATAGGTAGAATCTTTACATTTGAACTCCAAGACACTAGAAATATAGCCTTGTTCAATTATGGTGGTCAGACCCTATCAGAATTAGAGATGTGTTTATAAAAGATTGGCTCATATATGTGAAAGAAATCTGAAGCAAATGTGTAGGGATCAAAGTGTGTTTGGCCTACCGAATATATCCAAGAAACATATGATATATAAGTGTAGTGCTTGTCAGCTCGGAAAATCACATACACAACCCTTGATGAAAAAAGCATACATTCATGGTGACTTGTTAGAGCTAGTCCACACAATGTTTGGGGACCTACCAAGGAGCCATCAATTTCAGGATCCAAGTACTATGCATCTTTTATTGATGATTGTAGCAGATGGACCATCCTATACTTTACGAAACATAAGGATGAAGTTTTTTCATGTTTCAAGAAGTATCTTGCTCTTGTTGAAAAAACACTAGAAGGATAAGGTAAGATGGAGGAGGAGAATATTTCTCCCATGAATTTGATTCCTAACTCCAAAAGAGGGGTATCAAGAGAGAGATCACAAATAGGTACACTCTAGAATAGAATAGAGTGACAGAGCGAAGGAATAGTACCATAGTTGAAGTTGCAAGGTCTATGCTTAATGAGAAAAATACCAATTATTTGTGGGGAGAGGCTGTATTTATAGCCACCTATCTCATCAATAGACTCCCATCAAAAGAATTGGATGGGATGACAGCCTATGAAGCATGGAATGGAAGAAGACCTAACCTTGATCATTGCAAGATATTTGGATGCATAGCCTATGCACATATTCCATCACAAATCAGAGGTAAGATGGATCCCAGAGCAAAGAAATGTGTATTCATTGGATATGAGCTAAAAACTCTTGGTTTGAAGTTGATTGCAGGAAATTCAAGTTACCTTATGACCTAGATGAAGATCCCAACATTGCAAAATGTGAATAATCACTCACATGAAGAATCAAGTGATTCTGATGATCAGAAGACACCAAGGAGGAATATCAATGATTGGAACAACAAAGGTAAAGCAAAGATACAAGAGTTGAGAAATGTTGTAGAATCTTCTCAACAAACAATAAGGAGATTAACTAGGGAAAAAAGGAATCCACACATGTATGGATTTGAAACTTCTCTAGTCACAAAGCATTCAATTTATATTGCTCAGAATATCAATTTAGAAGAACCATCAACGTTTGAAGAAGCCATAAAGAAATCATAATGGAGAGAAGCAATGGAAGAAGAGAGAGAAGCTCTTCAAGAGAATCAGACATGGGAATTGGTTCCCAAGAAGCCATACATGAAGATCATTGGATCTAAATGGATCTACAAGGTAAAGAAGAAATCAAATGGATCAATAAATAGGTATAAATCAAGGTTTGTGGCTAAAGGGTTTGCTCAAACCCAAGGTATAGATTATGAAGAAACTTTCTCTCCTGTGGCAAAGATGCCTACTATTAGAGTAATCATGAGTGTAATTTCCTCAAAGAATTGGAACATCTATCAAATGGGTGTCAAAATGCATTCCTGAATGGTTGGATTTCAAAGGAGGTGTACATGGCCCAACCTCTTGGATTTATAGATGATCACATCCTGAGTATGTGTGTAAACTCAAGAAAGTTCTATATGGATTGAAGCAAGCTCCTAGAGCTTGGAACCATAGACTAGTTACCTTCTTGCAGGACAAAGGATTTCAATAAAGTAAAGCAGACAGAGCACAACATGAAAACAACACAGGAAATCGGATGATAAATTAGTGAAATGTATTTTTTTGGGTACAATTTGAAAGCAAAGGCTATCATTTGTATCAACCACATAATAAACACATATTGGTTATTCGTGATGTTGTTTATGTGGAAGATTCAATTTAGCCATTACTCTTATGTACTAAGGAGACATCAATTAGCTCCAAAGATGTGTATGAAACTTTGCTACCTCTTTTTATAGGTGGATAGGCAAGTGCTAGTCCAAATGAGGCAATTTCGCAACCTTTATAGGTTCCACATGATGATGCATATCATTACATTTTCGATGCAAATTTGGATGATGCACTTGTTGATGAGATGACTGATATAGAGGAGGCAAAAACTATTCCTAAATGGCTTTTGTCGACTTTGAGAGATAGAAAGTTAGATGCACCTCTGTCATATCATACTTGTTCAAGCTCTTATAGTGTCTCCTTTGCATTAGATTTCTATGCAATGGCTACCTCTGGTCTTGGTGATGAAAATGAGCCAATTCCTTTTGATGAAGCACAATATTTAGAAAATTGGATGGTTGATATGCAATCAAATTATGGTGTTATTATGAAAAATGTTACCCGGTCTTTATGTGGTTTTCCTCCAAACAAAAAGGCTATTGGCACTAAATGAGTATATAAGCTGAAGCGTAAGCCTGATGGAATAGTTCATATGTATAAGGCTAGGATTGTTGCCAAAGGTTATGCTCAAGAGAGAGGCATTGATTTTGATGAAACCTTCGCACCCGCATGCTGAATGGCCATGGTTCATAGCATCTGTGCACTTGTCACTCATGATGGTTGGAATGTACATCACTTGGGCATTAAAACTGCATTTTTGAATGGTGACTTACATGAAGAAGTGTATGTATTTCAGCCTCATTGTTTTGTGTAGAAAGGGCATGAAAACAAAGTGTACGAGTTGAAAAAAGCATTATATGGTTTGAAGAAGCACCACGTGTGTGGTATGAAAAAATACGTGCCTACTTGATTGCACATGGTTTTGAGAATAATCCAACTAAGAGCATCTTATATGTTAAGCACGGAGATGATGTACTTCTGATCATTGTTGTGTATGCTGATGACATATTGCTCATTGGTCCTAATGAGAAGCATATTGCTAAATTTAAGGCTCATTTGCATGCTTCTTTTGAGATGTTAGATTTGGGGCATTTGCATCATTATTTGGGCATTTAGTTTATGCAAGTTGATGGGGGAATAATTTTGTGTCAAACAAAATAAATCAATACATTATTGTAGTGTTTCGGCCTTGAAGATTGCAAACCTATTGCCACTCCTATTGAAACAGGTTTATGGTTCAGTATTCATGATGTTGCAAATGCATTTAATGTTGTTCTCTATTAGCAAGATGGTGGATGCTTGATTTACTTGTGCATGACTCGACCTAATATTTAGTTTGTTGTCTCACAGATAAGCATGTTTATGCATTGCCTAAGTGTCAAGCATTGGTAGGTAGTTAAGTGCATCTTTCACTACTTGAGTGGTACACGGCTACTTGGATTGTTGTATCCCAAGGGGGGATCATTACTGCCATATTTACATGCTTTTTTGTGACTCTAACTAGGCTCGTTGTTATGAAACTCATGTGTCCACTAGTGGTTTTTGCTTCATGCTTCATAGCTCATGTATATCTTGGTTGAGCAAGAAGTAGACTACTGTGGCCACTTCTAGTTGCGAGGCTAAGTATATGGCAACTTTCATAGTGATTGTTGAGTGTGTGTGGCTTAGATGCCTTTTGGCTGATTTGGGTGTTGGTCAATCTTCTGCCACCACCATCTTCACTGACAATCAGAGAACATTGGAAGTTGTGAGGAACCCTATGTTCCATGCTTACACAAAGCACATTGAGATGCGTTATCCTTATGTCAGGGAGAGGTTCTCTACTAGAGAGATCATTTTGGCATATGTGTCCACGTAGGATAACACTACAATTTTTTTCACCAAGGCTCTATCTAGGGAGAAGTTTGAATCTTTTCACAAAGCTTTGTGCTTACTTCCTTCTGTTGATTGATCTCTTTCCACATAGCTTGGCACTTCCTTATAAATGAGTGCCAGCTCCTTGTTCACCACATCACTCCGAGGGGGGATTTGGTGATATATTTTGACATTGATGTGTGTGTAATCACTTAGGACTACCGTGACACTTTTTCCCTCTTTAGGAGGACCCCCCCCCTGTATATACGCCTATGAAACTAATAGGTTACTTATCTTTGTACATTTACTTGGTAATTCTTTCACAATTGTGTTTTTCTCCAAACTTCTTCTTTTTCCTTGTGTTGTCTATGTGCTTGCGCAGACCTCAAACTCCAACAGCCATGTAAGAAATCTTTTTCATTTGAAGACTTGGAGATAAAGGAAGAGAGGAGGTGGTTTTGAAAAGAACACCAAAAAGATGAATTGACACTCAATCACCCACTCCTTTATCACCTACATCTCCACCACCATCTCTACCTTCAACATTTGATTATTATGAAAAACCCATAGGTAATGCACACACTATGCTTGGCACTGTAGAAAACACCATACTCCCTTCCACCAGAGATCACATTATTCCCATCCCCATTACATTGAAACATACATTGCAAGAGAAGTGGAATCCATTCTTGTGGCACCTAGTTTAGCCCCCACCACACCATCTTTCCTACCCATTCCATCACCAACATTGATTTTAGATAAAGGAAAGCAAAAGCTGAATGATACTCTTAGTCTAGGACTTAACATGACATGTGCAAACTCAAGCACTCACCTCTTCATCCCACCACACAACTACCACATACACACGAATCACATTTTGAGTCATTTTTCTCTTCTATTTTTGCCAATCACCAAACATCCCATTCATTTTTATTGAGCCCTCAATTCAATAGTGATTTTCTTTTCCATCATTTACATCATATTCATCTCATCTTCCATCCTCTTCATCATTTTTAATTTCTTTTACTCTATATAGTCAGCCACAAGTCAACCTTGCATCTTCTTCCATTCCATCATCTCTTCCACCATCGTCGGTCATTCCATCACCTCAACCTCTTATCATCATTAAAAGTCAATCTACTACTCAACAATATAGAGGTAATGAATCAATAGAAGACATAGGCACAAGGATTGTTCTAGAACAAGGGACCACACATGCTGAGGAGGAAGAAGTGGTTGAAGTACAAGAGACATAGATCGAAGTAGAGAACATAGAAGAGGTATGAAGACTTCTTCCATAGTCTCATGAAGATGATTGAAGTTGTTAGAAATCTCAAGTCACAATCGCTATGACAAAACAAGACAAAAATAATTTTTGGGAGTAGATGATCATGCAAGAGAGATGACAATGCAAGTTTGAAATCCTCCTAGAGTCTCTACAAAAGGAAAGCAAGATATCTAAAGACACTGTTCAAGAATTCAAATGACTTTTAGATGCCAAAGAGTGATGGCTCCAGATAGACAAGGAAGATTATTGTAGAGCATGGAGGGGTCTACTAGGGCAAACTCTTTATGAGGAAAGAACATGGTGGCAGCATGCTGACCATGAGCCTAGACTGCTCGGACAATTTCCCATTTTTCAACAAAAAACGTGACTTATTTCATAGCATAGTTGATAGTACAGTCAAATTTGTATAAGACTAGAAGGAAGTACCTAGCACAAAAGGAACAAGAAATGGCCATGGGTAACCGAACGGAAATCTTATATTACTTTATGAAGAAGAGTTACAACTACATGAATCCACCAAGTCTTTACACAGTTTGATGTAGAGAAAAACCTTATGCTCAAAAGCATGAACATATAGAAATTCTACCTTCATCAAACCCAAACTGGCTAGTTAAATGATATAGATGTAGTAATAAACCCTCGTAAAGTAATATAGATGATTATACTGAGTGGGATGTGATGTCACAGATATTGAGACCTCATGAACCTCGGTGTCCTTTCAACCATCAAAAGGACCACTACAAGCCCGAAAGGAAGGAAGAAACTTTCTTTATCTCTGAGTCTGAGGGGCAGAAGTGGAAGCCTATTGAATCTCCCTTTGTGTGTCATCCGACGATTACCTCCGACCAGCCTTACTATAAGGATCACCACCCCACCAATCTCCTACCTCCTGTGGTTCCATGATGATGCCTAATACTCTACACATAGAACTTTGAAAGTGCCCAACCCTAGTAGCCTTCACCTTGAAGGTCCAACCCCAACAATTGTTGTCTTCCATCTGATGCTGCTACCCGAGCTTCTCCGACTATGGTCTTCTAGAATAGGTGTCATATCAGCTGTGATACTCAACCAACACTTGCCAACCACTACCATCACGGTCGTCTTCCTCCTCGACACCATCAACAACTTCTTTAATCCTCAAAACCATCAATTATTATACCTCCCAACCTTTGTCTCCTCCTCTAAGCCTCTCCCCATATATCCTTCAATTGTGTCTCCTTTATCCTTTGACTTTGCTTCCTAGCTACCTCCACCTTCATTCATGCACCCTATGTCTTCCTTGCCCTACAACTTCTAAATTTTCTAGCATTTGTTGTGTGTGCCTTGCATGGATGAGTCTATGTCTCCCTGTATGCACCTCTCTCTGTGTATCCCTCCCACATCCCCCTTGCAATATGAGTATATGTATCTTCCCCCTGGTGAATGACCCCTCTGCTCTTTTTATACTCGAAGTGCTTAGCCTTGCCATAGTGCATCATAATGGCTTCAATTCTCGATATGTCCATTTGCATGAATGAAGTATTTTGTGATCTTGGATTTGCACCCTAGAAGAACATTAGAGATGGTGGTCATATGCTAGTGGCATGAATGTTGGCTACAGTTAATGTGGCTCTCTTCAATGCTTCTAAATACTCATGTGCGCATAACAGTAATTTGGGTGTCCATTGGTTCGATTGAGTCAACACTTGCTTTCAAAAACTGTAGGCATGACTTTCCTAGTTGGCTGGTTTTGGAATATGTAGGTGAGATTTCTCTACAAGTCCAAATGCATAGTTCTTTACAATTGATGCTGCTACTTGATTTAAGATGGGTGGTTCATGATTCCCAAGAGTGATATGACTCTGGAAATAGCCTGAATTGGTGTGAAAGGGATATCTCTTGTGCGAATCAGTATCCTAAACATCCACAAGATGTACATTGCGCACAACGTTTGCTCTGTCCCGGAGTGGAAAAAATAAGAGTATGAAACAAAAAAGAGGGGTGCAAAGGAATTCTATTCTAAACCTGAGGACTTGAAGAGGGAGGTCGATGGGTTTTTTGGATTCCTATATTTACACAAAAATTAAATTATGTACAATGGTGGTTTTCTTTTGTTATAGGTGTGGTCTACTTTGTATCTAGATACATTTTCAAGGAGTTAAGGCTCATTCTACTTCTCATATTCCCACCCAAGAATTTTTCTGAAATTTGTGGCCATATCAAGGAGTGTTCAACAATTTGTTAAGTCATTCCGAAATCCACTCATCATCTGCTGCAACCTCATACTTTCTCTGCCTCATTCCTGAGAGATGAGTGATAGATGTCTAAACTTGACCCCCCAACTCTCGTGAGTCATTCATTCACTCCTCCATGCTATCTGAGTTCTTTGGCTTCACCTCTGTTAGGTCTTGGGGAATCTCTACTAACCAGAGCTGTTGCATCCACCTTTCTTTGTCACCCTTGCCTGTCTTTCTATGCTAATCAGGCCCACCCCTTGGGGTTGCCATATCTCGATTGTGATACTACATTTTATTGTTCTTGCCCCTTTGAACCTTTCCTGACTCTTGTTATCGGTATGGGTCCTTTCATGGCTTCTTTCTATCTCTGCTCCCTCTGTCTGCTGACCTTGCTCTAAGAGGCTAATCTTGGGATTATCCCTTTCTACCATCGAGGCAGTAATATCCTTGGGTGCATAATCCAAACTAGTTTCTAATTGTAACTGCTTTAACCTTTTCTAGTCATATACCCACATGTATTCCTACCCCCAATCATGGATGAATTTCACGTGCCTTAGCCAAGGTTGCCCTAAAAGTAGCAGGAAACCTCCTTTCCCCAATGGAAGTATAAGTACTATGAAATCGAGGATAAATCTCGACCCTTGCAGTGTTAATGCAACTCCTTCCACTACTCCTACTAGCTTCATCTGATTTTGGTATGACAACAATACCCATAGATATGAGTCCACTACTCTGGGTATGATGAAGTGTCATTGAAGGGTACTCTGGCCTATTCCATTCTTGCAACTTGGGACCAAATCCATTAGATGTCTCAACTTGACCCTCCTAGCTCTCATCAGTCATTCGTTCACTCCTCTGGGTTTTCTGGGTTCTCTTTCTCCACCTCTGTTAGGTCTTGGGAAGATCTTTTCTAATTAGAACTATTTTATCCACCTTTCCTTTGTTGCCCTTGGCTACGTTTCTATGCTTATCATGCCCATCCCTTGGGGTTGCCATATCTTGATCCTGGTGCCACAGTTTATTGTTCCTTCCCCTTTGGACATTTCTTGAATGTTGTTATCACATGTGATGATATAGCAAGTATGGGCCCTTCCATGGCTTCTTCTTTCTATCTCTGCTCTCTTCGTCTACTAGCCTTGCTCTAAGAGCCTAATCCTAGGATCATCCCTTTCTAGAATTGAGGTGGTAATATCCTTGGCTACATAATCCAGACTAGTTTCTAATTGTAACTGCTTTAATCTTTTCTATGTTGGAGACCTCTAAATCTCCAAAGGCTTGATCTATACTGATTTAAGAGCACCTCTATATCAGTTATAGACCAAACTTTACACAAATGTTACCTTACTTTACCAAATCATTCACTATCACTTCTCTGAGTGAAAACTTTTCTTCATCAAGAAGTCTGCTTCAGAATTCAACTTCATTACCTGCACATATCTTCAAATTTCTTGAATCTAATGATGCACATATCTCCATGCTACCTTTGCAAAATCACATCAACTATTAGACCTTCAAAAGAATCATTAAAACTTTAATTTTATCTTTAAGATCAAAGGTATGTTAGAAACTATCTTCCTGAACCGACTTTGACATAGTCAACTTCTAAGATTGATTTCTCACAGCACAAGTCCCGTTTTGCTAAATGCTTTTAGCCATAGCTTCCTTAGCTTCTAACTTAGATTTTGAATGCTCACTTATAAAAAACTTTACATTGTGCACTGAGATCCAAGCAAAACATTGACACAAAAAAATGCACGACTCTGAGAGATCTACCTGCAGACTTTACATATACATGTTCCTATTGATCATACACACAACCTAAAAAGTATTAGACCATGAAACTTTGAACATAGCTTCATTAGCTTCTAGATTAGATGTGTACAAAAGATTTCCTGATCCACATGATCAAGATGAGAGAAATCAGAGAAAGACTCGACGCTAACTCCTGAAGATGACTCTCTACGCATCTATCTCATGGACAGTTGGCTTCTAATGACTCTCTCTCTTATTTCTTCACATCATTGACTTATATACATATGATTCTAGACTCATCCTATGTCTATTACATTATTCCTTCTCATTCTAATGATCATCTAAACCCAAAGTACAAGAATTTTCATCTGTAATGTACATATGTATACAAGCTACAATTCTGAGATCTCTTCATTATCTTCAATGACTTCTTTGGCTTTATTCTGATTCTTGAATTTCTTCAAGTTCTTCATAATCATCAATTTGGGATTGCTTTGTTCCAACATTCTGGTCATATACCCACATGTAATCCCACCCCGAGTCATGGATGAATTTCGTGTGGCTTAGCCAAGGTTGCCCTAGAAGTAGTGGGAAACCTCCTATCCGCAATGGAAGTCTAAGTACTATAAAATCGAGGATAAATCTGGACCATTGATTTGTTAATGCAACTCCTTCAACTACACCTACTCTCTTCATCCAACTATGGTTTGATGCCATTGCCCATAGATATCCGTTCACCACTTTGGGCATGATGAAGTATCATTGAAGTGTACTCTGGACTATTTGATTCTCATGGCCATGGAGAAAAATTCTTCAATGGAGGCACTTGGTGCTAGAAGATATCTAAGTTTGCACCTAGCGCTTGTAACAAAATATAGGAGATTTCAACTTGCAACCTCTTGGTTAGGAATGTGATGGGATAGCCACTTGCAACAAAAGCCATGGTTGAGGATTACTTCCTAATCCTCCCTCTTAGGGTGTAGTTCAACCATTTTCCTATCATTCAAGGGTTGCTTCAACCATCTCCTACCTATCACTTTATCATAGTGCTCATGGGTAGTGCTTTCTCCAACCACTTCTTTATTAGGACATCTCTTGGAGCCACAGTAAACTTTGCCACCATCACCTTCATTTGGGTCATCAGTTTTGGGAAAGTCTCATCCCTCCCTAGAATCATATTCTCTATCTTGTTTAGAACTTGTTCTATAGAATTCCCCGGCCTAAATCATATGAAAATTCCATCTTCAATTCCTACCAAGTTACAAAATGAATATCCTCGAACTAGCTAAACCATTTGTTTTCCAGTCCCTCTAGAGTTGTTGGGAACAAAGCCATGAAGGCATCTATTCAGGCTTCCAATCCTCTACTTTTACACAATGCCATAAATCATTGTGTGTGATCATCTAGGTCTTCTGTTGAAGCTCCTTTAAAGATATGAAAATTGATATTAATCCTAGAAAGAAGTGCTGCTAAGTTGCCTTGAGACATTTTGAGCTCGTCTCTACTTCATGACTTGAGTCTTCCTCATGTGGTGGTGTTTCATTTGGATTGAGCAATGTAGGCCGCAAATGAGTTTGGCTCATAGATCACGAGCCTCAATCGACGACACTACCAAGGCCTAGTCCCATCAGGCATGCCAAAAATTGTACACCATTAGGGGGATCTACTAGGGCCCATTCTGTATGAGGAAAGAACAGGATGGTAATGCATCAATCGTGACCCCGTATTGCTTGGATCGTTTCCCATTTTCAGCCAAAAAATGCAACTTATTTCACTATGTATTTGATAGTATAGTCGAATTTGTATAAAACTAGAGGGAAGTACCCAACACAAAAGGAACAGCAAATGACCATGTGTAATCGAACCAAAATCTTATATTACTTAATGAATAAGAGTTACAAACCCATGCATCCACCAAGTCTTTATATAGTTTGATGTCGAGGAAAACCTTCTGCTTAGAAGCATGAGCGTACAAAAATTCTACCTTCATCAAACCCAAACTAAATATTAAAGTAATACAGATGCTATCATAAAATTAGTAAAGTAATATGGATGCTTATACCAAGCAAGATGTGATGTCATAGATACTTACATCTCCTAAACCTCGGTGTTGCTTCCACCACTGGAAGAACCACTACATGAGTGGAAGAAAGGAAGAAGCTTTCTCTATCTTTGAGTCCAAGGGAGAGAAGTAAAGCCTACTGAATCTCCCTTTGCATGTCATTTGTCGATTGCCTATTATCAACCCTATTGCAAGGATCAACACCCCACTAGTCCCTGACCTCCTATGGTTCTGTGGTGGTCCTTGCTACCCTACATGTAGACCTTTGAGAGTGCCCAACACCAACAATCTTCACCTTGAAGGTCTGACTCCAATGGTTGTTGGCTTCCATCTGATGTTGTTATTCTAGCTTCTCCGATTGTCGTTCTTCCAGAACAGGTGTCCCATCAGCTGCAATGATACTCAACAAGCACTAGCCGCATAGTGCCATCATGGTTGTCTTCCTCCTTGACATTGTTGACAGCTTCTCTAATCCTTAGAACCTTCAACTATTCTAGCTGCCAACATTTGCCTCCTCCCCTAGGACTTTTCCCATCTATCCCTCAATTATTTCTCCTTTATCCTCTGACTTTGCTTCTTGGCTTCATCCACCTTCATTCTTGTGTCATATGTCTTCCTTACCCTAGAGCTTCTAAATCTGCCTACATGTGTTGCATGTGTCTTACATGGATAAGTCTATGTCTCCTTGTATGTACCTCTCTTTGTGCATCCCTCCTACACCCTCTTCACAACATATGAGTATATGTATCTTCCCCAGGTGAATGTGCCCCTACTTTTTTTATACTCAAAATGCTTGGCTTGGCCATACTATGTCATAATGGCTTCAATTCCCAATCTATCCATTCACAGGAGTAAACTATTATATGATCTTGGATTTGCACCCTAGAAAGGCATTACAGATGGTCACCATATGCCGGTGAGGTGAATTTTGGCTATAATTAATGTCTCTCTCTTCAATGCTTCTAAGTACTCATGGGCACATAACATTTATTTGGGTGGTTAGTGGTCCAACTAGGTTAGCACTTCCAAAAACCATAGCCATGAATTTCCTAGTTGGATGCTTCCAAAATCCATTAGGCAGGATTGCCTCCAAAGTACGAAGGCATATTTCTTCACAATTCATGCTGCTACATGATTTATGTCGCCTCACTCCTGATTCTGGGGAGTGTTAGGACTCCAAAAATAGCCTAAATTGGCTCGAAAAGGATCTTTCTTGTGCAAACTAGTGTCCTAAACATTCACTGGATGTAGAAGCATAATAAGACACATGACATGTTAAAAAGTGATAGAAAAGAGAGGGATTATCTAAGGTCAAAACTCTCTGAGGAAACATCATTGCTATGCCTACCACCATACAATGATCCATACTCATAGATCTTCAAGAAAAACAAATCACTGCATTCACAAGTTGAGAATCAACCAAGAGAGATTGAAAGACTAAGTAGCTTATATGTATCAATAAATCAACTAAAGGGATGACCTATAGGAGAGGATCCAAACTCATAGAAGTAGACATACTTATACAAGCTCAACCAGAAGACATGGCACCTTCTCTAATAATAGATCCATCCATTGAAGTTCCCATTGAAAAATACAAACATAAAGAAGGGGATCAGGGGTATAGGGCTGATTTTCAACCTAAAGACCTTAGTGAAGATATTAATGTGGACAACAAGATACCTACAATAGACAGTAAAAGAGAATAACTTATGTACCTTTATGCAAAAGTTATGGAATGATTTTGATGAAAGATGTATATATCCTTACTTAGTACAATGCATGGGGAAGATACATCATGAAGATGTATGCAGTTTCCCTTTGACATGTGGACATATTCATGCACAAGCACAATCATACATCAAGTCCTTGATTGGAATATATGTGGATGTATTATGTATGATAAAGAGAGATGATGTACAAGACCTCACTAGGAAGCACATTAAGGATTCCAGCCCAAGATGGTGACATCGACTCTTTAAAAACTACTTTGACACAATTTCGACATTCAATAGGGTACAAACATATATCCAATAGAATCTCACTTATGCACCATTTGTTTGAAGACGTAATTGGTCCATTTAGGATGTTATGTGGGTCTGAAAAAGAAGTATTGGCTAAAGTACCCATATATAGCCTCCCCTATAGATACTTCCCGCATGCTAGAATATATGTGCACTACAATTGCTTTTTGGCAAGCAGAGGTAGGGATGTTACCCAACCCATCATGCCAAATGTTGGTCAAGATGCTAGAAAGCATAAAAGTTTGCCTCACAACATTCTCACTTGATCCTATTCCTCACATAAAATTACTGAGTTTTAGGTATGACATCACATCTTTACTTTTGATTTCAATCAAATCGCACCTCTCAAGTTTCTCATAACAAACTATAAACAGATTCAATTTTTGGATATCCATCACGTGGCTATTTTTGAGGAAGTTTTTTATAGGGTATTTTTTGAAAAGCACTCCGGTTTATTTTTGTAAACTCCTAAATAGTAACACCACTCAATTTAATTTTGTACATATGGATATTGTCACTTCTACTCTGATAGCCAAACAATGGGGCAAGAATGATCATTCTTGGAAAAATCATATTGTGAATCTTTAGAGTAAAGATGTGGAACTTCGACTAAGGGTAGATCCGTTATAGACCCCCCAAGCACCACTACATGCTTGTTTTTCATTTCCAAGATTTAGGACCAAATTTGGAGTTATACTTGTCCCAAATTTAGGCTAAAAATGCCATAACTCTTATTATAAAAGTGAAACACCCTAACTTTTAGCATCTTCATTCAATTGAGAAGAAATTCGTGCGTCTCTCTTTTTGTCTCTTATCTTCCATCTCCTTCTTCATTTGGAGTTGTCATGGTCTGTTTGAGGTGTCTTAACCCCATAGTCATCAAAGGTGTTTTTATGCACGTTTAACATGTATTTTTCACTTTTAAGTGCAAGTATGTGGGCTGATCTTGTTCTTGAGCATATTTGTGGACTCCATCGCTTCATACTTGGATTGACAATTTATATTTTATATACATTATTTGATTCTCGTTAGGCTTCTATCTAGCAGGTCTATAATAGGGGGGATTGGGCAAAAGGTCCCCATCAATAATGCCTCTTGACAATCCAAAAGCTACTCATGCTACATTTGTCCAAACCTATAAAAAAGAACACCCATTTATGCTTTAGATGCATGATTCAAGTGTTATGCTTGTGCGTAGTCTAGTGGAAGCAACATTCATGAGGCCTTCATCTAGCAACATTCATGATGCCTTTCATCTAGATCGCCATCTAAGCTCCAAATATGGGAATGCATGGGTGGAAAACATGACCATTGTGCCATCCTATGCATAGTTTAGATTGCCATCTAAGCTCCAACTATGGAAATTCAACAAGACAAAGCATGTAAAAATGAGCTCATTTGATGCTATTTTTCTTTGCTTCTTGGTAGGTCTTTAACGATAAGTAGTGCAAACCATGTTTTCTTAAATTTACTTGCATTTACTTATATAGATGTAGTAAAATGAAGAAAGGATCTTGCAATAGATTTGGTCGCATCAAATCTCATGAGACAAGGTGCAAGAGAGCAAGAATTACGACCACCACATGCTAGAGAGATGAATCTCCTTCCAACCAAATGTCTCTATATATAGTTCTCTCCATGGGACTACCTTCTTGGGCAGGTGGATACCAACCATCCATGTGTCAACCATGTAACCGCATGTGCCAATTGTCCCAGTTAACTCAAGTGGATGCTTTTAGAAGGCTCTAGATCTCTTTGGGCAAAATACTCTTTCCATGTACTCCATGGGGATTGAACCCAAGACCTCCTCCTTCACACCCTTGAGACTTAACCACTAAGCTAAGTGGATCACTTGTTTACAAGAGCACATGACCTCCTAGTAAGTCTAAACTTGAGATCTTTGGTGATACACACGGGTGACCAAACAATGTCTGATTTCAGATCTGTCTGAATCGATCGGACCCTTAGATCATAAACTTACTTTATTACATTCTTCCCCCCTTGGAAAATATTTTCATCCTTGAAAATAGAGCTATATAACTACTGTAGGATATCCTCGAGCCTCATGTTCTAAAGTCGGAAGAACATGGTCATGTTCTAAAACTAGAAGGACATGTCTCATCTCTGTGGTGGCAACCCTGTCCAAATGATTCAAAACACTGTCTCACTTTGCACTTCGATAAACTAGTCTAAGTACAAATTAGTGAATGAATAATAAGGGTGGATCTAAAAACATCCCTGGCTAATTCACTGTTTTTACTAAGTACGATTTGGGCACAAACATGTGAACTAGGTGGATTCAAATTACTAGTCCATTTCTGGGCATGACTAGTGCATGGACTTAGTAAGGAAGGTGGGATTCTTATCCCTCACAAGACTTTGAGAACTCTTGATTCACTTGAATTTAATTTGGAGACTTTGAAGTTTGATTGGCCCAGACATCTATCTCTTGGATGTTTGTTCAATGGTTTACTCCTAGCCAACAATTACTTGATTTTTTCACCCAATCGAAGGACTACTTTGTCCTAATGGGTTTGAAAATCCTATCTAAACTACAAGAGTGTGACATTTACTTCGGATCAACCATACTATAACTTGACCAATTCAAATTCAAAATGAAAATTTATCCAACTTAGGACACTTTTCTCAAAGAATTTATCTTTAAGTTCTTGGGAATTGTCAACGTGATGAGCAATCCCTAACTTCTCTATTCTAGAGGATACTGGAATCTAGGAAATCATATATGCTATAACTTGAAGCAAACTCAAATAAATAAGTCAACTTGGACTCATCATCTTTTGAAAATTGAAAAGGTTCTTGTATAGAACATCTATCTAGGATGTTTAATTTAGTTATCTGGTTCTGATCAGCTAACCCTGGACTTTTGCAAAAGGAATCAGATACCATATATGAGCCAAATCCAAAATATTGGAAAAGCAAAAAGAAAGAACTAAAACTCTGTACAACCAATTCAAACTTTGAAAGATTAAACTTGCGAGGAGCCAAGGATCATTTAAATTTCAAAGTCTTACTTGTTTAGAAATTGATCAAATATTTCTTAATCAAAACTTTATCTTGAAGTGTTTCATTATTCAAGTAAGAGAAAATATATGCCTTTATTTGAAAAAGAAGATCTTGGAAGTTACTTACTTCCTATCTTTTGCTTCCTTGACCTTGAAGTATCTTTGAAATATCTTGAGATACTACTTTTACCCTTCTTGAATTAAAACTCCTTCTTTGAAGATCTAATTCCCTTAAGGATCAAATCTAACTTCAAGATCCATTCTAGGACTAAAAGATAATTATCATCCCACGATGATGTCCCATACCATCTTTCCTACATCAATATGAGTATAAAATATGGTGTCCCATACCACCCTATTTTATATTCACATTGATGTGTGAGTGATATTTATCCTAAAGTATAAACATATCTTGATAGAGTAACTTATCTCTTCAACTCTTTAAAAGAATTTTAAAGTTTTTAGGCATTACCTCTAGCTTGATATTCTAGGTTTTGATTCCAATACACCATCGTTCTTCAACCTGTACTTCATTGCTCACCTCTTCATCAAATATCTGAACCTTTGATTTACCTTTCTTTTGATTCACAACTTCTTCATCACCTGCATAAATATTGATTGTACCTGCATACCAAGTACCTTGCTCATCAAATTTAACATCTTTAGACACAATGAATTGCTTTGTGGATGGACTCAACCTATATCCCATCTGCTTATCATCATATCCAATAAATACATACTTTTCAGCTTTAGGTTCCAATTTGTGCCTTAATTGTGATGGCACATATGCATATGCCAAACATCCAAATACTTTGCAATGATCTAAAGTCGGTCTCTTACCCCACCATGCCTCATATGGTGTCATACCCTGCAAAGCTTTACATGGTAATCTATTGACCAAATAAGTAGCTGTATTTACAGCCTCAGCCCACAAGTAATTTGGGCAATTTTTTTCCTTCATCGTGGATCTTGCAAACTCAACAAGAGTTCTATTCCTCCTTTCTGCTACACCATTTTGTTGAGGAGAGTACCTGCAAGTAATTTCCCTTTTTATACCTGCATTCCACAAGTAATCACTGAACTCATTAGAGAAATACTCTCCCCCTCCATCTGACCTTAGTCTCTTCAACTTATGACCTGTAATTCTTTCTGCATACACATGATAATGTTTGAATGTATTGAATACCTCTGACTTATCTTTGATAACATAGATAGTGATCCATCTGGTAGCATCATCAACATAAATCACATAATACCTTGAGCCATTGATACTCAAATCCTTTGATGGTCCCCACACATCTGTGTGTACCAACTCAAGCTTCTCCAAATACATAAAACCATGCTTGGAATAAGATTGCTTATGAGCCTTACCTAATTGACATGCCTCACATCTGTATGTCATATGTTGACCTACAACATTAGGCAATCCAAGCACTGAACCATTGTTAACCATATCTTTGATACCTCTTTCGTTAAAATGTCCAAGCCTTTTGTGCCAAAGATCTAACTCAGAGATCTTATGTCCTCCATAAGTGAACAAAGCATGACCAACATTACCTTGAATCTTCAATGTGAACAATCTTCCTTCTTTCTTTCCTAAAACAATTTTTTTATATCCATTGCTAGGATCTTCCACAAACACTCCTTCATTCGTGAACCTAACTTCATAACCTTTTTCAATAATTTGTCCTACACTTATCAAATTCTTTGGAATTGTAGGAACATACGAAACCTTACTCAAGAGAGTAGTTCCATCCTTGGCCTTCACTGATCCAATTGACTTCACATTGTGCTTTGTATTGTCACCTGTTTGAACTACATGATTAGTTACCTTATTCTCCAAATCAGTCATCAAAGCTATGTTGCCACTCAGGTGATTGCTACACCTTGAGTCAATGTAGAAGACTCTTTGGTCTTCACTTTGCCTTTCCCAAGTTGCATTCATTATCAATGTTGAATCCTCCTTCTGGTCTGAAGCATAATTGTAGTAGGTATTGTTGTATTGTTGACTTTGAAATCCTCTACCTCCATTTCTTCCAAAGTAACCTCTACTACCTCTACCTCTGAAATTACCTCTTTGATTTCTGCCACCTCTTCCTCTTGAATTAAAGTTCTGATTATATCCACCATTATTCTGAGTATTATGCCAACAATCATTAGCTAAATGATTTGTCTTACCACAAATCCAGCAAGCTTTGACTCCATCTTTATTACTCCTACCTCTTCCTCTACCTTTGCCACCTCCTCTTCCTCTTAGGAAGTTAGCTTGGCTAGTTGTACCTTCATCTTCATTTGATTGTTGCTTCCCTTTGATATCCTTCTTCTTATCCTTTGAATACATTGCATGACCTCTATTTTTATCACTTTCACCTTTGACATCCTGCTCAAAGGTTAGCATGTGTCCTAGCAACTGATTTAGGTCAGGAGTAAAATGATCTAGTGATAATTCAGTAGACAAAATGAATGGCTTCCATTTATCATCACCTCTTAAACCTGTGAGGATTTGCCTTACCAATTTATCCTCCTCAATTTCTTCATCAACTGCTCCTAATGCATCTGCAATGTCCTTCATCCTTGTTACATAATCTGAGATGGATTGAGAAGCCTTCTTCTTGAAAGTGGTAAATTCTTCCCACAAGGATGCCTTCCTTGACTTTGTAGTGTTTTGGAAATGCTCTCCCAAAGCATTCCATATATCACTTGCACTTTCAAGACCTCTAATGTGAGGTAGCAAGTAGTCATTAACTGCCATGTAAATAATGCTCCTAGCTTGAGCATCTTTCTTCATCCAAGTCTTCAAATCTGATAATTCCTCCCTAGTTAGAACACTAGGATCTCTGAACTGAGGCTTTTCTTCTTCACCTGTGATATAACTTATCAAGTCTTTGCTCATAAGATGAGCTTCCATCCTCATGGACCATGCTAGATAGTTCTCTCTATCCAACTTCTCTATCTGAAGAGGATCTCCCATCCTTTCTTCACCTGTGTATTGAATTCTTCAAACTTTATGAGTAATAGATGTACCTTTACTTGGAATGATACTCCTTTTTTCTTTATTGATGTCGTATGACCTCCTTCTCAAGCTTTGCTCTCAAGCTTTCACCTTTTGAATCTTCAGATGTTGAATTCTTTATGACTGCCGCAGTCGGGATGCTCCTTTCTTCAAAAGAGTAAGGTTCCTGCTCTGATACCACTGCTGGAGAAGGTTAATCTCCAAAAGAACAAGCTACTCTTGAAATTAGAGCACCTCTATATCAAGAGTAACTCAAAACATTCACCGATTTGAAGGATTAATGATCAATTATAAAGATTTTGGATAAACTGTGAAGAAGATGATTCTGCAGAAAGTCTACTGCACATATCTCTCTCATTGACTTATCGAATGTGTAAAGTTTTTTACAATAATTTTCACAAGGTGTCGCCTATAGTTTGCGCACCTTCTCCAAGTTAAATCATTTCAAAAGATTCAGTAGATCTTGAGAAATGAGCTTAACAAGTCACCTATGTCTAAAACTATTCTTTTGAGAAGTCGATTTAGACACATGTAACTTCTAACACTTGGTTCTCTTAATCTAGAACCTGTTTATGCAAATGCTTTTGGCCGTAGGTAGCTTACCTTCCAACTTAAAGAATGAGTGCTTGCTTGCTCAAAACCTTACATTGTGGAAGGAGAACTGACCAAAACATTAGCATCGAATTTGGTGCCTCTTGCAACTTCTCTTGTTTCCATTTACACATGTAAATGTTCCTACACTCAATTTTCTCAGCCTGATCACAATTAGAAGCTGAAAATTTGTACACAGGTTAATCAACTATAGAATTAGACTTATACAAAAGCATTTCACAAAAGATTCAACACAAAAGGAGAATACTCAGAAAGATCGGGAGCAACATTTTTCCATTTCTGAGAAAATTTACATCTGAGTGATGAGAGAGATCTTACTCACTTCTAAAAATGTCTAATGATATCTAATTCTCCTCAAATCTTGTTCTCACACAATCTCTCATATTTTCCCCGACATTTTCTTTGTATATATATAGACAAATATTTACAAGCTCATAACTAATCAAAGACATAAGTGAGCTAACTTCAAAATAATGTACATATGTGTACACATGTTCATCTTCTGGATATGCACTTCCTTCATGCTTCATAACTTGATCTTTTCTTCAGTCCTTGACTTCAATTCTTCATGAAAACTTCAATTGTTGATTGCCTTGCACCAACAACTCCCCCTCAATCATCAATTGAGGTTTTCTCTATCTTCTTTATGCGTGCCATGTCTTTGAATCTCTGTAGCTTTGGTCCATCCAAGCTTTTGGTTAGCATATCGGCTATCTGATCTTTTGTTAAAGTATGTATAACTTCAATTTCTTTATCCATCACCTTCTCTCTTAGGAAATGATACTGAATCTCAATATGTTTAGTCCTGGCATGAAAAACAGGATTAGCAGCTAAATACAATGAACTCATGTTATCTCCATGAATAGTGGGTATACTCTGAGTGATGTCAAAACTCGTCATGAGAGTCTTGAGCCATATCACTTCCTTTGCAGCTTCAACCATCCCTTTGTACTATGCTTCTGTAGATGACAAAGCAACTATGTGTTGCTTCTTTGAACACCAAGAAATTAACTTATCTCCCACATAATAGAAGTATACATATGTTGACCTCCTATCATCAGGATTACCTGCCCAATCTGTATCACTATAGATCTTGATGTTTGTATCTGATGTAAAACCATAATACAAACCTTCTTTGAGTGTACCCTTAATGTACCTCAACACTCTTTGACCTGCAATCCAATGTTCTTTCCTAAGACAATGCATCAATTGAGACAATACTCCCACTGCATATGACAAGTGAGGTCTAGTTAATGTAGCATAGATTAGACTACCAACCAAACTTTGATATAGCTTCATTTTTCTTGAACTCTTCTCCTCCATATCTGCTCAATTTATGATTCACCTCCATTGGAGTAGGTGCTACCCTGCAATCATCCATTTTAAACTTCATCAACAAGTTTTTCAAATACCTTTCTTGAGTTACATACACTCCATGTTGAGTATATGATATCTCCATTCCCAAGAAATATGACAAGTCCCCCAAGTTACTGATTTTGAACTCTTTCTCCATTTGCTTCTTTAGACTTTGAATGCCTTTCTCATCTGTACCTGTAAGAATTATATCATCAACATATATGCACATGTAAATAAACCCATCTTCACTTGCTTTGACAAGCAAGCTACTATCTGCTTTAGATACTTGGAATCCAAGAGCTTTTAAGAACTTCACAAGTCTATAATTCCATGCCCTTGGGGCCTGCTTCAGACCATATAAAGCTCTCTTGAGCTTGCATACATGATCTGGATACCTTTCATCTCTGAATCCTTGTGGTTGCTCCATGAAAACATCATCTGAAATATAGCCATTTAAAAAAGCATTCTTCACATCTAGTTGACATAATTTCCAACCTTTAAATGCAGCAATGACTATGAGTGTTCTGATGGTTGTCATCTTTGCCACAGGACTATAGGTTTCATCATAATCTATACCATATGTCTGAGCAAACCCTTTCACAACAAGTCTAGCTTTATACCTAGACACAGTTCCATATGCATACCTCTTAGTTTTGTAAACCCATTTACATCCAATGATCTTCTGACTATTTGGTTTAGGAACCAAATCCCAAGTCTCATTCTCCATCAATGCATCATACTCTTCCTGCATAGCTTTCTCCCAATTTTCCTTACCTTTTGCCTCTTCATATGTAGAAGGGTCTTCATTTGTCTTTACCATATGAGCATAATCTTTGGTAGCCAAAAAAGAAGTGTCATAGCTATACCTTGTAGGTTGCCATTTGTGTCTTGATGACCTTCTGAGTTCTCCACTTCTTGAGGTTTCTGGTTCATCACATTCTGGATCAAATCTTGGCACTTCTTCAACTTCAACCTGTACTTCATTGTTCTCCTCTTCATCAAATATCTGAACCTTTGATTTACCTTTCTTTTGATTCACAACTTCTTCATCACCTGGATAAATATTGATTGTACCTGCATACCAAGTACCTTGCTCATCAAATGTAACATCTTTAGACACAATGAATTGCTTTGTGGATGGACTCCACAACCTATATCCCATCTGCTTATCATCATATCCAATAAATACATACTTTTCAACTTTAGGTTCCAATTTGTGCCTTAATTTTGATGGCACATATGCATATGCCAAACATCCAAATACTTTGCAATGATCTAAAGTAGGTCTCTTACCCCACCATGCCTCATATGGTGTCATACCCTGCAAAGCTTTACATGGTAATCTATTGACCAAATAAGTAGCTGTATTTATAGCCTCAGTCCACAAGTAATTTGGGCAATTTTTCTCCTTCATCATGGATCTTGCAAACTCAACAAGAGTTATATTCCTCCTTTCTGCTACACCATTTTGTTGAGGAGAGTACCTGCAAGTAATTTCCCTTTTTATACCTGCATTCCACAAGTAATCACTGAACTCATTAGAAATACTCTTCCCCTCCATCTGACCTTAGTCTCTTCAACTTATGACCTATAATTCTCTCTACATACACATGATAATGTTTGAATGTATTGAATACCTCTAACTTATCTTTGATCACATAGATAGTGATCCATCTGGTAGCATCATCAACATAAATCACATAATACCTTGAGCCATTGATACTGAAATCCTTTGATGGTCCCCACACATCTGTGTGTACCAACTCAAGCTTCTTTGAAGACATAAAACCATGCTTGGAATAAGGTTGCTTATTAGCCTTACCTAATTGAGATGCCTCACATCTGTATGTCATATGTTGACCTGCAACATTAGACAATCCAAGCACTGAACCATTGTTAACCATATCTTTGATACCTCTTTCATTAAAATGTCCAAGCATTTTGTGCCAAAGATCTAACTCAGAGATCTTATGTCCTCCATAAGTGAACAAAGCATGACCAACATTACCTTGAATCTTCAATGTGAACAATCTTCCTTCTTTCTTTCCTAAAACAATTTGTTTATATCCATTGCAACAACACTCCTTCATTAGTGAACCTAACTTCATAACCTTTTTCAACAATTTGTCCTACACTTATCAAATTCTTTGGAATTGTAGGAACATACAAAACCTTACTCAAGAGAGTACTTCCATCCTTGGCTTCACTGATCCAATTGACTTCACATTGTGCTTTGTATTGTCACCTGTTTGAACTACATGATTAGTTACCTTATTCTCCAAATCATTCATCAAAGCTATGTTGCCACTCAGGTGATTGCTACACCCTGAGTCAATGTAGAAGACTCTTTGGTCTTCACTTTGCCTTTCACAAGTTGCATTCATTATCAATGTTGAATCCTCCTTATCTGAAGCATAATTGTAGTAGCTATTGTTGTATTGTTGACTTTGAAATCCTCTACCTGCATTTCTTCGAAAGTAACCTCTACTACCTCTACCCCTGAAATTACCTCTTTGATTTCTGCCACCTCTTCCTCTTGAATTAAAGTTCTGATTATATCCACCATTATTCTGAGTATTATGCCAACAATCATTAGCTAAATGATTTGTCTTACCACAAATCCAGCAAGCTTTGACTCCATCTTTATTACTCCTGCCTCTTCCTCTACCTTTGCCACCTCCTCTTCCTCTTAGGAAGTTAGCTTGGCTAGTTGTACCTTCATCTTCATTTGATTGTTGCTTACCTTTGATATTCTTCTTCTTATCCTTTGAATACATTGCATGACTCTATTTTTATCACTTTCACCTTTGACATCCTGCTCAAAGGTTAGCATGTGTCCTAGCAACTGATTTAGGTCAGGAGTAAAATGATCTAGTGATAATTCAGTAGACAAAATGAATGGCTTCCATTTATCATCACCTCTTAAACCTGTGAGGATTTGCCTTACCAACTTATCCTCCTCAATGTCTTCATCAACTGCTCCTAATGCATCTGCAATGTCCTTCATCCTTGTTACATAATCTGAGATGGATTGAGAAGCCTTCTTCTTGAAAGTGGTAAATTACGCCCACAAGGATGCCTTCCTTGACTTTGTAGTGTTTTGGAAATGCTCTTCCAAAGCATTCCATATATCACTTGCACTTTCAAGACCTCTAATGTGAGGTAGCAAGTAGTCATTAACTACCATGTAAATAATGCTCCTAGCTTGAGCATCTTTCTTCATCCAAGTCTTCAAATCTGATAATTCCTCTCTAGTTGGAATACTAGGATCTCTAAACTGAGGCTTTTCTTCATCACCTATGATATAAATTATCAAGTCTTTGCTCATAAGATGAGCTTCCATCCTCATTGACCATGCTGGATAGTTCTCTCTATCCAACTTCTCTATCTGAAGAGAATCTCCCATCCTTTCTTCACCTGTGTATTAAATTCTTCAAACTTTATGAGTAATAGATGTACCTTTACTTCAAATGATACTCCTTTTGTCTTCCTTGATGTCGTATGACCTCCTTCTCGAGCTTTGCTCTCAAGCTTTCACCTTTTGAATCTTCAGGTGTTGAAATCTTTATGACTGCAGTAGTCGGGATGCTGCTTTCTTCAATTTTGATGTTTCCTGCTCTGATACCACTGTTGGAGAAGGTTAATCTCAAGAACAAGCTACTCTTGAAATTAGAGCACTCTATATCAAGAGTAACTCAAAAAATTCACCAATTTGAAGGATTAATGATCAATTATAAAGATTTTGGATAAACTGTGAAGAAGATGATTCTACAGAAAGTCTGTTGCACATATCTCTCTCATTGACTTATCAAATGTGTAAAGGTTTTGACAAAACTTTGCACAACGTATCGCCTATAGTTTGGGCACCTTCTGCAAGTTAAATCATTTCAAAAGATTTTGTAGATCTTGAGAAATGAGCTTAACAAGAGACCTATGTCTAAAACTATTCTTTTGAGAAGTCGATTTAGACACCTGTAACTTCTAACACTTGGTTCTCTTAATCTAGGACTCATTTATGCAAATGCTTTTAGCCATAGGTAGCTTACCTTCCAACTTAAAGAATGAGTGCTTCTTTCCTCAAAACTTTACACCGTGGAAGGAGAACTGACCAAAACATTAGCATTGAATTTTGCACCTCCTGCAGCTTCTCTTGTTTCCATTTACACATGTAAATGTTCCTACACTCAATTCTCTCAGCCTGATCACAATTAGAAGCTGAAAATTTGTATAGAGGTTAATCAACTATAGACTTAGACTTATACAAAAGAATTTTCACAAAAGATTCAACAGAGAAGGAGAATACTCAGAAAGATTGGGTGCATCATTTTTCCATTTCTGAGAAAATTTACATCTGAGTGATGAGAGAGATCCTACTCACTTCTAAAAATGTCTAATGACATATAATTCTCCTCAGATCTTGTTCTCACACAATCTCTCATATTTGCCCCGATATTTTCTTTGTATATATATAGGCAAATATTTACAAGCTCATAACTAATCAAAGACATAAGTGAGCTAACTTCAAAATAATGTACATATGTGTACACATGTTCATCTTCTGGATATGCACTTCCTTCATGCTTCATAACTTGATTTTTTCTTCAGTCCTTGACTTCAATTCTTCATAAAAACTTCAATTGTTGATTGCCCTGCACCAACAATACTTACATGCATACACACACATATGCATACATAATGCACATGCATACATAATGCACATGCATACATACACATACATAATGCATATGCATACATAATGCACATGCATACATACACATACATAATGCATACACACACATATGCATACACATACATAATGCATACACACACATATGCATACACATACATAATGCATACACACACATATGCATACATAATGCATACACACACATATGCATACATACATGCATACACATACACACGTAGACACATACACACACATAGACACATACACACACATAAACACATACACACTCATAGACACACACACACATACACATAGACGCGCACACACATACACACACATACACACATAGACACATACACACATAATGATGCATTCACACACATACACATGCATACACACATACACACACATATATACACACACATACACACATACACACATATATGCATACACACACATAGAGAGACATACACACACATACACATACATGCATACATATGCATACATAATGCATATGCATATGCATACATAATGCATATGCATATGCATACATAATGCATATGCATATGCATACATACATACATACTTACATGCATACATACACATACATAATGCATACACACACATATGCATACACACACATACACACACCTATGCATACATACATGCATACACATACACACATAGACACATACACACACATGGACACATACACACACATAAACACATACACACTCATAGACGCGTAGCGACACATACACATAGACACACACACATACACACACACACATATACACACACACATACACACATGGACACATACACACATAATGATGCATACACACACATACACATGCATACACATACATATGCATACATACATGCATACACATACACACATATACACATACACACACATAGACACATACACACACATAAACACACATAAACACATACACACTCATAGATACACACATACACATAGACACACACACATATACACACACACATAGACACATACACACATAATGATGCATACACACACATACACATGCATACACACATACAGACACATATACACACACATACACACATACACACACATATATGCATACGCACACACATAGAGAGACATACACACATATACACATACATGCATACATATGCATACATAATGCATATGCATATGCATACATACATACTTACATGCATACATAATGCACATGCATAGACACATACACACACATAGACACATACACACATAGATACACACACATACACATAGAGACACACACACACATACACACACATACACACATAGACACATAGACACATAATGATTCATACACACACATACACATGCATACACACATACAGACACATATACACACACATACACACATACACACATACACACATACACACATACACACACATATATGCATACACACACATAGAGAGACATACACACACATACACATACATGCAGACATATGCATACATAATGCATATGCATATGCATACTTACATGCATACATAATGCACATGCTTACATACACATACATAATGCATACACACATATGCATACATAATGCATACACACACATACACACATATGCATACATACATGCATACACATACACATACACACCAATATTTTTGAATATATGCATAGGATCAAGAAGATGACATACTTTTAACCCTTTCCAATACTCCAAAGAATACCATATTGATATGTTCTCTGCGAGTACCAATTTTCCTTTACCTCTCTTCACATACTCATTATCTGAATCATCACTGAAGATTTTTTATTCTAGATCTATCAGAGGTCCATCTGTCCATTTTTTGTACCAATCCATAAGCATCATAGGTTTTGGACACTGATCTGTTTCAAGCTTTCCATTAAAATGTATCACTTCTCTTTTAGATCTTAATGGATGATCATCAGGCAAGAATCGTCGGTGTCGAAGATAAATATTTTTGTTGAGATTCTTACTATAGATTGATCTCAACCAATCACCACAATATGGACAAGCTTTATAACCCTTAGTAGATATTCCCGCATCATGAAAATGATAAAAATATAATTAGATTAAATCATATTTATTTACATGCATATTGAAGTTAAAAATTATATCAATACCTGAACAAACACCATATCCTCGAAAATCGTGAATAGTCCAAGCCACAATACCACGAACCGTAATATGTCTTTCATTGATGCTTTTTGATACATCAATGACATTAATACCTCTCCATAACTCCTGGAGATCGTCAATGAGAGGAGCAAGATATATATTCATATCTTTAACTTGTCTTTTGCCTGAGATTAAAAGTGAAAGCATTAAATGTTCCTTTTTAATGCTAAGATATGGCGGAAGATTGTAGTTTATGACTAACACTGGCCATGTTGACCATTTACTGGATTTCATCGAGAATGGATTAAACCCATCTAATGCAACTTCTAACTTCAAATTCTATGGATTTTGTGCAAATTCAGGCCATTTAGAATCAATATGGTGAAAAGCAACACTATCATGAGGAATTCTGATTAATCCATCAGTACTTTTGTGATCATGTCCCCAAGTCAAAAGCGTTGATAATTCGGGGCTTTGAAACCCCTATGTCTAATCCATGGAGCCAATGGAAAATGTCTCAATACTGATGGAGAGTGTTAATCTCGAAAAGAACAAGCTACTCTTGAAGTTAGAGCACCTCTATATCAAGAGTAAATTAAAACCTTCACCAATTTGGAGGATCAATACTTAATTTCCAAAATCTTGAACAAATTGTGAAGAAGATGACTACACAGAAAGTCTGTTGCACATAACTCTCTCATTGACTTATCAAATGTGTAAAGTTTTTTATAAAACTTTTCACAAGGTGTTGTCTATAATTTTCACACCTTCTCCAAGTTAAATCATTCCAAAAGACTCAATAGATCTTGATAAATGATCTCATCAAGTCACCTATGTCTAAAACTGTTCTTCTGAAAACTCGATTCAGACACCTCTAACTTCTAACACTTGCTTCTCTCAAACTAGAACCCATTTATGCAAATGCTTTTAGCCATAAATGGCTTACCTTCCAAATTAGTTTTTGACTCCTTACTTGTGCAAAACTTTAAACTATACACAGAGAAATGATCAAATCTTTGACCATCGAGATTGCACCTATTTCAGAAGATAGCCAACACTTCTTCACATATGAATGTTCCTACTCATAATTCTCACAGCCTGTTTACAATTAGGCTCTCAAAATTTAACCATAGACTCATTTTGAATTAGATGTCTACAGAAGGATGCTTGAAATGATTAAACACAGAAGGAGAATGCACAGAAACATCGGGTGCAATTTTTCCTTCATTACTGGAAAACTTTACATCTGGATGAGAGAGCTAATCTTCACACTTCTCAAGTGTCTAATCACTCCTAATTCTTCTAAATTCTTGTATTCTATACTCTCTCATATTTGTCCCAACGTTTTCCCTTGTATTTATAGTCAAATATTTACAAGCTCATAACTAATCAAAAAATATAAGTGAGCTAACTCTAAATTAATGTACATATGTGTACACATCTTCATCTTCTGGATATGCACTTCCTTCATGCTTCATAACTTGATCTTTTCTTCAGTCCTTGACTTCAATCCTTTATCAAAACTTCAATTGTTGATTGCCCTGCACCAACAAATACTTTTTTTGGGATTTTACCTTCTTCGCCCTTATATCGAGGAGATTGACATTTGGGACATGTCAAAGAGTTTGCATATTCACCTCTATATAAAATAAAATCATTAGGACATGCATGTATACATTGATAATCTATACCAAGATTGTTGATTATCTTCTTCATTTCATCATGTGAGGTAGGAAGAATATTATGACTTGGTAAAAAGTTTTCAGATAATAACCTGTAAGTTTATGAAAAAAAGATATATTAAAAAAATTAAATAAATAAATATACATATATATATGTATATAATTATATATATGTGTATGCTTATGTGCATCTTGCAAAATATTCGCGAAAAATTTGATTGTTTTGGATGGCAGGATACGATTGTTTGTTTTGGAGGATATGAAGTATGTACCTTCATTGAATGATTTGTCGATTCTATCATATGTTCAGTTTGAAAGTGTGAGAAGCGGGTTTATAATTGCTATCCAAAGAATTTGGCACTGTTTATAGGCCATACGATGGTGATCTGGATGAATCACATGCACAGAGGTTACTCAAGATAGAGCAACCTGATTATAATGGACTAGTGCCAGCAAGATTCCTGGGGTATGTAGTAAACCTCTTGCATGTCAATGATGAGCATCTGAACTTTAGGATACAAAGTGGAAATCATGGTGGCTTGAGAGGATCACTTTTATACAGCTTGTTCAAAGAACTTTAGGTTTATGACATTGAAGTTCTTTGAACAAGCTGTATAAAAGTGATCCTCTCAAGCCACCATGATTTCCACTTTGTATCCTAAAGTTCAGATGCTCATCATTGACATGCAAGAGGTTTACTGCATACCCCAGGAATCCTGCTGGCACTAGTCCATTATAATCAGATTGCTGTATCTTAAGTAACCTCTGTGCATGTGATTCATCCAGGTCGCCATTAAATAGTGCCAAATTCTTTGAATAGCATTTATAAATCCGCTTCTCACACTTTCAAACTGAACATATGATAGAATCGACAAATCATTCAATGAAGGTACATACTTCATATCCTCCAAAACAAACAATCGTATCCTGCCATCCAAACAATCACATTTTTCGCGAATATTTTGAAAGATGCATCAATAGTTTTAAAAGATGTGTGGAAGAAAAGTGTCCATTCAATTCAAGTTCTTGTTCTTACCTTATCTAAAGTAAGAATAAAAACCTGCATTGAATGGACACTTTTCGTTCGCCCATCCTTTAAAATTATTTTTCCATCCTTCAAAATGTGTGTATATGTGTGTGTATGTTTATATGTGTGTGTATGTTTATATGTGTGTATGCATTCATGTACAATATGTGTATGTTTATATATGAATGTATTTATATATATATATTTATGCATATATATATAAATAGATAGAAAATTGAAAATTATACCTTAATAGTGTCGAAACAAATACATTACTCCATCCAAAATGATTTTGAGGATCATCTTCATGCCATCATCTTCATCATTGTCACACAAATCTTGTACTTTATCGTCTTTTGAATATAGATCTTTCAACTTTGCATATTCCACAGGATTACTTTTCCATAGCCTCCTAATGGAAGCTTCTAATAACTGAGGTCTTACTAGTAATTGTGAATGCTGTGGAGGAATATCATCAACATCATACGTTGGAATCTACACAGATAAATAAAATTCATTAGTCTTCCATAAATGAATAAAAAGTAAACTTTAAATATAAAATTAAGTTTATAACTTATTAAATATGGATAGAAAATTTTTATTCTCTCTAGCTAAAAGGTGCTCTTCGAGGTCTACGCCATCCATAATTCACTAATAGTTCATCACCAGCATGGAATGTGGTAATAGCATTGACAACTATGTATCTTGATACATCTCTACTCATGTATGGTGATTCATGACTATTTTCACGCCCCTCAAATGTGCAATTAGTCCTTGAACTATTATGTAACCCTCGACTACTATTTATTAAACCTGCTATATTTCCATGTGTAAGGTCTTCCACCAATATATATTCTTTCATTTTCTGCATGTAAAATCCTTCTACTAGTAAGGGATGCTGCGTTCAAGCATATTCCATAAGTACTCATGCTTTGAACATAATGTGAAAGTCGATGCCAATCTCCCCATCCATATATAGGACCACAAAATGACATAAGAGTGAATTCGGAGTTCGGAGGCACATACAAATCCTCTACAATAAAGAGACCACGACCAGCATTAGTAATAGTGGATGGAGCAATCATATAGCGATTACCCCAAAAGTTGAAAACCTCTCCATCTAAAGGAAGTGGTCCTCTATTCCATCCTCCATATCTTCTTCTATCATATGTTTGTACTAAAGAACGATCACGAGCTGGCAATGGATAATCTCCAGCCGTTTCAGTCTCTAAACCAGGAGGTAGAGGATTTCTAGAAACCTATACTTGTAATTGATGAACAACAAGTCCATGACATGTACAAGGTATATTGACATTATGAGAAAAATTATCATCATCATCATCATCGAGCAAGTATTCCTGTATATCAACAGTAATTTGATTTTGTATATGGTTTTTAAATAAAATAATGACATTAATATATATAGAAAATACATACCCAAGCATTAACATGTTGACCAGGTGATGATGCATGCTCAAAAGTACCATACTCTGCCTCATGTTCAATACATTCCAATCGTGGTTTTCGATACATGCCATAACAAGAGTTACACCAACATATAATATGCTTTTGATAGTAAAATTCATCATAATTCCTATCGGAGGACACATGTGAAGTCGTTGCATGGGTAGGAGGTGGTGGAGTACCCTCTGATTGATCAAAATCTACACATAATAAGAAACAAAAAAAAAATATAAGTTATATATCCATCAAATATATTTAAAATTAAATATTTGATATACTTACAGTATAAAGTCGTTGCACAATGAGGAGATAGTGGTGGGGTTCCATCTAATTGATCAGAATCTACAAATAATGGTATTTGATATTAATAATCTGATTATCTACATACAAAAGAAATTCACATCTACATATTTACACATACACACATATTCACATATACACATTTACACATACACACATATTCACATATACACAACTACACATTATTGTGGGATAAATGCATGTACTCTGTATGAATGAGTGTATATGCATGCATGTGTATGTACGTATATATGTGGATATGTACATGTGTGTTTATGTTATATGTATGTATATGTGTATATGTATACATATATGTATGCATATATGTTTGCATGTATATGTGTATGTGGGTATGTGTATGTGTATGTGTGTGTATATATGTGTATGTATTCTGATTTTTTTTCTATTTGAGATTAAATTAACAGGAGATATTGTATGATGGAAAAAAATAAGAGGCGACCTAACATACCACCTGAGATGTGGCAGTTTTTTCGTAGACAGCTACGTCTTCAGGAGTCATTTCCTCAGCAGAAGGTACACAAATTAATAGTTTATACTTATAATTTTTATATATTTTAGTAAATTTTTACATTTAGTTTATGTATTTTTTTTTCTTAAATAAATAGGTTGCTGCAAAGAAGAGGGTGGAGTCGGGCCACACATCGCACCTAGTCCAAATGGGCCATAATGGTTTTGTAGCTACATTTGTAAGTATATGTGTTATTGTGAGTATATTTTTTATTTTAGTTAAAATGCAAGCAACTAATCTTTTTTATTTGTTTCAATGCAGCGGAAGGATTATGGTCGATATCCTATGAAACATGAGATCGAGTATGCTACACATTTTGGATATCGCCATTTGAGCGAGTATATGCGAGATCATCCTGATGCCTTTGTGAGTATTATTAAATTTTATATAATTAATTTATTTTTATGAATGGTTTAATTGTTTTATTTATTTATGTTTGTTATATGTAATACATGAGTATTATGGAGAGACAGATATGGATGAGGTGGAGAGATAGACACAAGAGGGACGATCTCGATCGTCACAGGGTGATCATGACGATGAGGATGAGGAAGATCAGGATGATCATGATATTGTTGATGATGATGATGATGATGATCATGATGATGATCATGATGATGATCATGATGATGATCATGATGATGATGATTAGGATTTTAGTTGATTATGACATTGGATTATATGTATTTACATTGATATATATATATATATATATATATATATATTTATCTATATATTTTTCATTTTAGTTATGTTTTGAATTGTGTGTATGGTATTAAGTAATGAAGAGTTTTGTTCTATTGATTGTTATTATTGTTTTATATTAAGCATGTGTTTTAATACTTTAATTATATAATTCATTCATATGTGTGTACCTAAGTGTATATGTATGTGTGTGTATATGTATGTATGTGCATGTGTATGTGTGTGTATATGTATGTATGTGCATGTGTATGTGTGTATATATGTATGTATGTGCATGTCATGTGTAAGTGTATATGTGTGTATGAATATGTGTATGAGTATGTGTATGTGTGTGTATATGTATGTGCATGTATATGCGTAACTCTATGTGCATAGGTGTGTATGTGCATGTATATGTGTATATGTAGGTATGTGCATGTGTGTGTGCATGTGTATATGTTAATACTTTAATTATATAATTCATTCATATGCGTGCACCTAAGTGTATATGTATGGGTGTGTATATGTATGTATGTGCATGTGCATGTGTAAGTGTATATGTGTGTATGAGTATGTGCATGTGCATGTGTATGTGTGTGTATATGTATGTGCATGTATATGTGTAACTCTACGTGTATATGTGTGTATGTGCATGTATATGTGTATATGTAGGTATGTGCATGTGTGTGTGCATGTGTATATGTGTTTTAATACTTTAATTATATAATTCATTCATATGTGTGTACCTAAGTGTATATGTATGTGTGTGTATATGTATGTATGTGCATGTGTATGTGTGTATATGTATGTATGTGCACGTGCATGTGTAAGTGTATATGTGTGTATGAGTATGTGCATGTGCATGTGTATATGTGTGTATATGTATGTGCATGTATATGTGTAACTCTATGTGTATATGTGTGTATGTGCATGTATATGTGTATATGTAGGTATGTGCATGTGTGTGTGCATGTGTATATGTGTGTGTACGTATGTGCATATATATGTGTATATATATGTATAATGTATGTATATGCATGTGTATATGTATTCCACATGCATGTGTATGTGGATGCATTTCCATTTGCATCCATGTGCATGCATGTGAATGTGCATGCATGTGGATGTGCATATACATGTATTTGTGTATATGTTAATGTGTGTATGTGTGTGTGTATATATATATATATATATATATATATATATATATATATATATATATATCTATCTATATCTATATATATATATATATATATATATATATATATATATATATATATATATATATATATATATATATATATATATATATATATATATATATATATATATATATATATATGTAATAATGCATGCATGTAAGTCTTTTTATGTGGTTGTAGAAATGTTTGTGCATATGCATGTGTATATGTGTGTATGTCTAAGTGTATGTGCACATGTATCTGTGTGTATATATGTGTGTGTATGTGCATGTGTATATGTGTGAAAGTGCATCTTCATCATGTATAAGTGTATAAGTGCATATCAATAAGTGCAAGTATGCTATCTAATGAAAATAACACAATTCAAATGATATAAAAAGAATAGAAATTGTACTTACAATAGTTAGCCATACTTTTTGCTTGGTTAGCTTCTTGAATAACCTGCAATAAAGAGAGAAAGAATAGAGAGAGAGAGAGAGAGAATTCAAAGAGAGAAATATGTAGAAAGAGAGAAACAGAGACAGGGGGAGACAATAAGAGAGAGCTTAGGCAAAACAAAAATTCTGCATATACTTGCTTCAAGTCGTGCGCAATTGTGAACGTTGGAGAGCTCTTCGATCAGATGCATGAAAATGCCAATCGAAGAGCCTCCAACGTTTTAATTTTTTTCTGTCAACAGACCGTCGTGTAAGTGATGCTATGCGTTGAGTTGGTGTCGCATAAGCGACATGTTTTGAGCGTCGCTTATGCGACGCCAAAAAGCGTCGCTTATGTGACATAACAAAGCGTTGCTTATGCGATGCTATTTAAAACCATCGTGTTAACGACGGTCTATGTGAGCATCGCAGACCCCGTCATGCCACAAGTCGCAAAAAACATCATTTGGTTGTTCGTTTAATCGACAATGCACGCGCAATGCTCATTACGATGCATTTTGCAATTTTATAGCGACGAAATTTTGTTGCCTTAACCATCGCTATACGCCCGTATTCCTTGTAGTGAGAGTGCCCAACCCCAATAGCCTTCACCTTGAAGGTTCGACTCTAGCTACTGTTGTCTTCCATCTAATGTTGCTACTTGAGCTTCTGTGACTATCGTTCTTCTAGCATAGGTGTCATATCAACTGCAGTGATACTCAACCAACACTTTCCACCCAGTATCATCATGATCGTCTTCTTCTCGACACCATTGGTAGCTTCTCTAATCCTCACAACCATCAACTATTCTAGCTCCCAACCTTTGCCTCATCCCCTAAGCCTCTACCCATATATCCTTCAATTTTGTCTCTTTTATACTTTGACTCTGCTTCCTGACTGCCTCCACCTTCATTCGTGCACCGTATGTCTTCCTTGCCCTATAGCTTCTAAATTTGCTAGCATATGTTGTGTGCGGGTGAGTCTATGTCTCCCTGTATGTGCCTCTTTCTATGTATCCCTCCTACATCCCCCTCATGGTATATGAATATATGTATCTTCCCCCAGTGAATGACCCCTCTGCTCTTTTTATACTCAAAGTGCTTAGCTTTGCCATAGTGCATCATAATGGCTTCGATTTTTTATGTGTCCATTTGCATGAGTGAATTACTTTGTGATCTTGGATTTGCGCTCTATAACAACATTAGAGATGGTGATCATACATTGATGGCATGAATGTTGGCTGTAGTTAATGTCGCTCTCTTCAATGCTTCTGAATACTCATGGGCACGTAACAATAATTTGGGCTTCCACTAGTCTAGCCAGGTGAGAGCTTGCTTTCAAAAACCGTAGGCACAACTTTCCTAGTTGGCTGCTTCTGGAATTTGTAGGTGAGATTCTTCCAAAGTTCGAAGGGATAGTTCTTTACAATTGATGTTGCTATTTGCTTTAAGATGGTTGGCTCATGATTCCCAAGAGTGATATGACTCCAGAAATAGCCAGAATTGGTCTGAAAAGGATCTTCCTTGCACGGACCAGTATCCTAAACATCCACCAAATGTACAGTGCCCACTTCTAAAGTTTGCTTCACCTAAGAGTGGAAAAAAGTAGAGAATGAAACAAAAATGAGGGGTGAAGAGGAATTCAACTCTAGACCCAAGGACCTCAAGAGGGAGATCGATGGGTTTTCTAGATTCTTATATTTATGCAAAAATTGAATTATGTACAATGGTGGTTTTCTTTTGTTATAGGTGTGGTCTACTTTGAGCCTAGATACATTTTCAAGAAGTAAAGGTTCATTCTGCTTCTCATATTCCCACCCAAGAATTTTTTTGAAATTTGTTGTCATATAAAGGAGTGTTCACCAATTCGTTAAGTCTTTCCATAATCCACTCAACATCTACCACAACTTCCTACTTTCGATGCTTGATTCTCGAGAGACATGTGCTCTAGTATGAGGGTCTGCATTCTACTTGACTAGACCCAACTCAATTAGATGTCTAAACTTGACCCTCCCAACTCTCGTGAGTCATTCATTCACTCCTTCTAGCTATCTAGGTTCTCCGTCTCCATATCTGTTAGGTCTTGGGGAGATCTTTTCTAACCAGAGGCATACACCTTTCCTATGCCACCCTTGCTTGTCTTTCTATGCTTATCAGGCCCATCCCTTGGGGTTGCCATATCTGGACTATGATACTACATTTTTTTTTTCTTTCCCCTTTGAACCTTTCTCGACTCATGTTACCGCATGTGATGATACAACAAGTATGGGCCCTTCCATGGCTTCTTCTTTCTATCTATGCTCCCTCCCTTTGCTGGCTTTGCTCTGAGAGGCCAATCTTGGGATCATCCCTTTCTACCATTGAGGTCGTAATATCCTTGGGTGCATAATCCGGACTAGTTTCTAACTGTAACTACTTTAACCTTTTCTGGTCATATACCCACATGTAATCCTACCCCCAATCATGGATGACTTTCGTGTGCCTCAGCCAAGGCCGCCCTAGATGTAGTGGGAAACCTCCTTTCCCCACTAGAAGTTTAAGTACAATGAAATCAAGGATAAATCTCAACCTTGCACTGTTAATGCAACTCCTTCCACTACTCCTACTCGCTTGATCCAATTGTGGGCCAACAACATTGCCCATAGACATCAATCCATTACTCTGTGCATGATGAATTGTCGTTGAAGTGTACTCTAACCTATTTGATTCTCTTGGCTTGGATCCAACTCCATTAGATGTCTGAACTTGACCCTCCTAGCTCCCATCAGTCGTTTGTTCACTCCTTTGGACTATTTAGGTTCTCTATCTCTACCTGTGTTAGGTCTTGGGGAGAACTTTTCTAACCAGAACTATTGCATCCACCTTTCGTTTGCTGCCCTTGCCTGTCTTTCTATGCTTACCAAGCCCATCCCTTGGGGTTGCCATATTTGGACCGTGGTGCTACATTTTATTGTTCATGTCCCTTTGATCCTTTCCTGATTGTTGTTACCGCATATGATGTTATGGGCCCTTCCATGGCTTCTTCTTTCAATTTCTACTCCCTCCATCTACTGGCCTTACTGTGAGAGGCTAATCTTGGGATCATCTCTTTCTACCTTCAAGGCAGTGATATCCTTGGGTGCATAACCCAGACTAGTTTTTAATTGTAATTGCTTTGACCTTTTGTGGTCATACACCCACATGTGATCTTGCCCCAATCATGTATGACTTTCGCGGGCTGCCAAGGTTGGCCTAGGAGCAATGGGAAACCTCCTATCCCCAATGGAAGTCTAAGTATTACAAAATCCAAGATAAATATGGATCCTTACATTGGTAATGCAACTCCTTCCACTACTACTGGCTTCATCTGACTATGGTCTGCATTGCCCATAAATATTGGTCCACTACTCTGGGCACGATGAAGTGTCATTGAAGTGTACTCTGGCCTATTTCATTCTCGAGGCCATGGTGACAAACTCTTCAATGGAGGCACTTGGTGCTAGCAGATATCTAAGTTTGTGCCTAGTGCTCATGGGCAGTGCTTTTTCCAACCACTTCTTTATCAGGAGATCTCTTGGTGCCACAACCAACTTTGCCAATGGCACCTTCATTTGGGTCATGAGTTTCGGGAAAGTCTCGTCCTTCCTTAGACTCAGATTCTCTATCTTGTCTAGAACTTGTTCTATAGAATTCCCCTACCTGAATGCAGAGGAAAATTTTGTTTTCGATTCGCGCCAAGTTACAAAATGATTATCCTCGAACTAGCTAAATCATTTGTCCTAAATCATGGAATGTGATCATTGGGTCTTCTGTTGACACTCCTTTAAAGATAGAAAAATTGATATTAATCCTAGAAAGAAGTGCTATTAAGTCGCCTTGAGCCATTTAGAGCTCATCTCTACTTCATGACTTAAGACTTCCCCATGTGGTGGTGCTTCATTTTGGACAGAGCGATGTAGGCTGCAAACAATTTTAGGTCATAGACAACGAGCCTCAATCGCCGATACTACCAAGGCCTAGTCCCACGAAGCATGCAAGAAATTGTATGACATCGAGGGGGTCTACTAGGGCCAACTCTGGATGAGGACACAACAAGGTGGCAATGCGCCGATCGCGACCCCAGATTGCTTGGACTGTTTCCCATTTTTTGGCAAAAAATGCAACTTATTTCACACTGTATTTGATAGTAGAGTCGATTTTGTATAAAACTAGAAGAAAGTACCCAACACAACAAGAACAACAAATGACCATTTGTAATTGACTCAAAATCTTATATTACTTTAATAAGAGTTACAACCCCATGAATCCACCAAGTCTTTACATAGTTTGATGCCGAGGAAAACGTTTTGCTCAAAAGCATGAGCATATAAAAATTCTACCTTCATCGAACCCAAACTAACTAGTAAAGTAATACGGATGCTATAATAAACCTAGTAAAGTAATACAAATTCTTATACCAAGAAGGATGTGATGTTAGAGATATTGACATCTCTTGAACTTTGGTGTCCGTTCCACCACTAAAAGAACCACTACATGCCCGGAAGGAAGGAAGGAAGAAGCTTTCTCTCTCTCTGAGTTTGAGGGGTAGAAGTGAAAGCGTGTTGAATCTCCCTTTTCCCATCATTTCTCGATTGCCTCAAATCAGCCCTACTTCAAGGATCACCACCCCACTAGTCCCTGACCTCCTATAGTTGTGTGGCAGTGCTTGGTACCTTGCACGTACATCTTTGAGAGTGCCCAACCCTAGCAATCTTCACCTTGAAGGTCCAAATCCAAAGAGTGTCATTTTTTGTGCAATGTTGCTACCTAAGCTTCTCTAACTATCGTTCTTCCACAATAGGTGTTGTATTAGCTGCAATGATACTCAACAAGCACTAACCACCCACTATTATCACGGTCATGTAAGCCGCCGGATTGGCATATTGTAATTTCACATTTTTCCTGTACCGCACAAACCGAAAGGTCGTTGCGAAGTGATGTATCTGTTTATCGATCAATGAAAAGACATTGCGGTGACACTCCGACAACGACGAACAGTATTGCCAGACTGTCTGTCTGGGCGATTGCGTTCTGTGGAGTCCCCGTACTGCAGTATTCGTGAAGTCTGAGTATTGTCGTTCTTACCTTTGCTTAATTACATTAACTTGTGATTAACACAGTAAGGTTCTGTTGTCGATATATGTCTGTGTGACGGTAATCAGTAATTTCTACGCTACATACTATGAAAGGTATAAATGAGTATGAACAATGAAACTATATAAAGAAGGCAATACCGGAATATTAACGTACTGCTTAATTGAGTATGTTAATTGAGAAAATTAAGATACAGGGCCTCTGATTTATCAGACCCCTACCACTCCCAAGAACCCGATAAAGAACTTAAAGTGCTTGTGACGTGAAACGCATGTTTAACACTAGTGCATTTTAACACTGACGCCGTCTGTGGGAAGGTGGCAACAGTTGTGGAACATCAGTAAGGTGAAGCTGTATAGAGGGCAAGTGGTGTCGAGGTGAATATATGCCGGTTATCGTATCTGAAGTACAGGAGAGACCAGCATCCCTAGAGAGCACCAAATTTGCTAGGGACACCCCCAGGGGCCAGAAGAGTAGGCCCGTTAAGCCCAGTTGTCGAAGGATCGGAGCCCGTTAGCAGTGATTCCGGTACCCTTCTGATGCCACACGAGGAAATTCTGGTGGATTCCGGTGTAATTTCGGTGCAGTCTGAAGAGGGTACAGTAACTTCGGAGTGTACAGGGACGCAGTGTGCAATTGAGCCGACACCGTCAGGTGAAACAATACCCTGCTTTGGGGAAAGTTCAATAAATTTCGATGATAGTTCGGTACCAGTTTCGGGGAATTTACAGTTTTTCGGTGACAGTATGATCTTCTCTAGTGAATCTTCACTGCGAACACCATTGTTTGGGGCAAACTTGCTTACTTGGGATATCAAAGTTGAGGATAGTCTCTTTAATTTGGAGATCCGTAAGAGATTGAACGCCATTTTCAAGTCGGAAGGTGAGCAGTCTGACCATACAGACTCTGAAGGACCAAAAACACCTCCGCAGAATTCAGGAAACAGCCACGGTACCACTACTAACACCATGAGTGGCCAACAACAACAACAACAGAAACAACAACAGAAACAACAGCAACAGCCTTAACCACCTCCACTTCGACCGGTTCCAACAGGGGTTACTTACACAAAGTTTGGTGGATTTCCAGGTGACGACCCTGATGCACATGTACGTACCTTTGAAATAAGCTATGTAGTGCTAAATCATCCACCCGATCCTGCATACAAGGCCATCGTATTTCAATCAACATTAGTCAATGAAGCAGCAAGATGGCTAACAGAGTATGATTTCAACCATTTCATTACCTATGAGGCGATAAGGGATGCGTTTTTGCAGCAGTTCCTGCTGAAAAAGAACCCTGCCGAAATTTTTGATTACTTGCAGAACAATAGGCAGAAGCTGCACCAGACTATTCAGGAATATGCAACGTTGTTTAGAACCCATCTAAGACAACTACCTCCGGCACATGCTAACCTACCGAATGATGTTATAACCCAGTGGTTCATTAATGGTTTCACCCCACAGCTACGACAATTATGATCATCCGCTGTGTGGGAGCTATGACACTAGATGCTGTTATTGCGATGGCCCTGCAACTAGAGCATAAGGTTGGAGGATTCACTGAAGACTTGGAATGGCTGAAAGCCAGTAAGCCTGTTATAGATGATCCGACTAAATAGATGTATTGCACCAAATGCAAAAATCCAGGGCATACCAGTGCTACCTGTGCCCTTAATCAGATGTATTGTGCCATCTGCAATATCACCGGACACTCAACCAAAAATTGTGCGTATAATGCCAAAGTGCAGGGGCGAGCAGCTATAAATGCCATTATGCAAGAACCGGGGCAGCCAGCAACTCACTACGTGCCACCCCAGATGCGAAACAACCAGTCGCAAGGATACAAAAATTATCGGGGACAACGGAATAATAATTTCAATGCAAATCGATGGCAGGCGGGTACCTCAGCGGACGGTAATTCTCTGCTACCACCTCGATGTCACTTTTGCGGTGAGATAGGTCACATCCGAAGATTTTGCAAGGATGCAGCAGAATATGATAAAAGGAAGAAGGAACGTCAAAACCCGATGACGAACATGGTTTATATCTCACCAGTGGAATGACAAGCAACAGTGGGCAAAACAAGATCAGGTAAGCAGCTACAACCGGCAGCTGAGGTGTTCGAATCTGGTATCCGTGAGCAGTAGCATCTATATACCAAGGCTAGTCAATGGACCGCTAAAGAGCCAACTGTGTTCCCCGATCCAATTCCGGTGATATAGGTTCCTTTGCTGAAGGCACGACCGAATGAACAAAATATTGACCCAGCAATAGTAGCATCGTCATCCGAATCGGTGAAAAGTACAATTCAAACAGATCATGTATGGGAGATCTTAGCTAAGGCTTCAATTACACTCCCTTTGGGGCAGCTACTCGCCTTGGTGCCCGGAGTTAGGCAACAGTCTCAGCAACAGGTTAGTCCCAGATCTCCCAGTACTCCGGCGACCGCAACAATACAACCGGAAACTGATTCTACGGTGGATCATTCCATCCCCTTCATCACTGTCTGGCATAAAAATCACAAGATTACGCAAGTGCTAATTGATGGTGGTTTCGGTGTGAATATAGCAACTGCAGCTCTTTGCAAGAAGTTAGGGTGGACCCAAATCGAGCCCGTCCAATTCTTTGTCAGAATGGCAGATCAATCCCGAGTTCACCCAGTGGGGCTAGTCCGGAACATCCCGATTACTTTGCAGTGTACCACGTTCAAAATGACTTTTGTAGTCTTAGAACTACCAGAATCCAGTCTCGACTATAATCTCCTTTTCGGTCGACCATGGTTGAAAAAAGTTAAAGTTATATAGGATTGGTCCGCGGAGGAATTGACTTTCAAAGATAATCACCGTAAATATGTTGTTAAACTGGATGCCATTCAACCTTGCGAGCTTCATGCCAGACCATATGTAGCGGAGCCGGTCCACATGTTGGATGGCTTATCTGACGATGAAGAAGAAGCATTTCTGAGGAGCAATAAAGATCTGATCTCCTTAGGTACTGTCGATCTTCAATTTGTAGCAGACAACTGGAGTTGGACAGTATGTACAATTGTTCCCGTGATCGGAGAGGCGGATGCAGATGATAATGTTGTTATGAATGGAGCCACTCTACAACACCTTTTATAGTCAGTCGATGATCCAGTGAAACCTCGAAAATTCTATGTCCCGAAAGACCAGTTAGTAACCTATAATTTGGGTGATGAAGCTAACCTGCGTCCTGTTAAGATTAAGGCAGGATTGTCCGAGGCATTTCAAGAATATTTGATCCGGCTCCTGCGTGAGTTTTCTGATGTTTTTGCCTGGGACTATCGCCATCTGAAGGGTCTTGATTCGCGGATCTATCAACATCCAGTTGTGCTTAAGCCGGAAGCGAAGCCAATTAAACAATCCAGTTACCGAATGAACCCCAACTATGCAGCACAGGTCAAAGCAGAGCTCGATCGGTTATTGAAGGTAGGATTCATCGTACCAATCGAACACGCTGAATGGATCTCTCCGATCGTGATTGTTCCAAAGAAAAATAAAAAACTCCGAATCTGTCTGGATTACCGAAAATTGAATGCGGCCACGGTATGCGACCCATTTCCTCTCCCCTTTCTTAACACAATGCTAGACACGGTGGCCGGACATGAGATGTATTCATTTCTCGATGGGTACAATGGTTATAACCAGGTACGAATGGCAGAACAGGACATGCCCAAAACAGCTTTTATTACGAATTGGGATGTTTATGCTTGTACAGTCATGTGGTTTGGATTAAGAAATGTTCCAAGCACATTCCAACGATGTATGCAAGAAATTTTTTCACCCTATCTGACTATTTTTATGCAAGTCTATTTGGACGACTTTTCTTTATTCGGCAAGATCGTGGCGCACCTGTATCATTTACGGTGCTGTTTCGAAAAATGCCGTGAATACCGGTTATGCTTGAATCCGACAAAATCTGTGTTTGCGGTTTCTTGTGGCAAACTCCTTGGCCACATTATCTCTGAGCAAGGCATACAAGTTGATCCAGACAAAGTTGCAGCCGTGTTGCAGGCACCAGTTCCCACAATACCAAAAGAAGTTATGCGATTCTTGGGAATGATTCGGTGGCATGGTCACCATTTGCGATGGTTAGATCATTTGGCAACACCACTTAATCGGCTAATGACTAGCACTCCATGACAATTTGAATGGACTCCGGAATGCCAAACTGCCTTTGATCGTTTAAAAGAATTATTGATTCAGGCCCCAATTTTGCAACCCTCGGATTGAGAACGCCCATTCCACGTCTTCCTCGATCCCTCAGATATAGCAATTGGAAGCGTTTTAATGCAGCAAACTAATAAATGGTTCGGGCTTGTCTATTATGCAAGTCGTCGACTAGCTCCTGCTGAAAGGAACTATTCAGTGACCGAAAGAGAATGTCTCGGATTGGTGTACTCTGTGAAGAAATTCCGGCATTATTTGCTAGGCCGAAAATTCACCTTTCACGTGGATCATGCCGCACTTGTATATCTGGTCGGGCAACAACATTTAGGTGGTCGCTTGGCTCGTTGGGTTTTATTACTACAAGAGTTCGACTATGAAGTGATTCATCGACCCGGCACCACACATGCATTAGCAGATTTTCTCTCTCGGTTGGATTTCGGTGAAGCTCCAGTGGGCATTGATGACACCACACCAGCAATTTACGTAACTGCATTGGCCCATGACGAATCTGCAGAACCTCCTGTGCCACCTACCTACTATGATAGGTTATTAACTTTCCTCACTGATGGATGTCTTCCCCCTCAAACTCCTCCTGCTTTGTGGTGGAAAATTCCCGTTTACAGTCGCAGATTCCGGTTGATTGTCGGACAGTTGTACTATATGGATCATACTGGTGTTTTGCTTCGCTGTATTCCACCACATGAAGTAAACTCGATTATTGCTATGGCACATTTCATTCCCTCCGGTGGACATTTTGCAGCAGATCTTACTCACCGGAAAATTCTGCAAAGTGGGCTTTGGTGGCCTACTATGTACAAAGATGTGACTCAGTTTGTGAAGCAGTGTGACATTTGTCAGCGATCTAGACAACCATTTCAGCACCACTTCTTTCCTCTACAACCTGTATTACCTTTGGAACCTTTTCAGAAGTGGGGTCTTGATTTTATTGGGCCAATAACACCACCAACGACCTTTAGCAACAATCGCTATATACTGACCTATACAGATTATGCAACCAGGTGGACGAAAGCTTGGGCCTTACGGTCCGCTATAGCTATTTCGGTGGCAAAATGCTTGATGAAGGACGTCTTCTCGCGTTATGGCTTACCTCTGGAACTTGTGACCGATCAAGGAACACATTTCGCTAACAATTTAATGTGAGTACTAACGCACACTTTTCAAATTCTGCATAAATTCAGTTCACCGTACTATCCTCGTGCTAATGGCTTAGCTGAAAGTACCAACAAGACGCTGTTGCGTATGCTTCGCAAATTGATCGTGGAATCACCAGAAAGATGGGATCAATTACTACCTGCAGTCTTATGGGCATACCGGATTACATACAAAGTTGCAACCGGAATGACCCCTTTCAATCTTGCTTATGGGTTCAAAGCCATCACACCAATGGAAATTGTAGTGCCCAGCTTACGCGTGGCCATAACTCAAAAATTATTACCCGAAGACTCTTTGCCATTTCGGTTGGAAGCACTCAGGGACTTGGATGAACATCGTTGGGAAAGCTTCCTAACTCTTCAAGAAGTTTAGTTGCGGCAAGCCCGGATGCATGATCGTTTCCTCAAGACTCCTGTGTTTACGGTGGGCCAACTTGTACTGTTTTATAATGCTAAATCAAATCGTTCTGCTAGAAAATTTAACTTACAGTGGTTTGGTCCTTACCGGATTAGTGAGCAAGTGGGACCAGCTACTTTTCGGTTGACTACCTTGATCGGAGTTCCTCTTCCTAAAGTGATTAATGGTTTCAAAGTTACGCCCATATCACGCCTCGCCTGATCATCGCTGACGTGTCCTTCGTTTTTTCCGTATGTCACTTACTTTCTTTTTAATTCCGCATGTTGGTTGAATAAAGACCGTAAAACTCCTCGTTTTGATACCTCATCATGATTAATTGCCGCCCTGTGTTATTGATTCTGCACATGCATGCACGCCATAATTATGGAGGTTATTATTTCAATACCGCGTGATGATTAGGGTTTTTGATCGCTTCCCGTTGCTGAGTGTCTACTTAATCCTCTTCTTTTCCTTGTTAATCGCTATTGTGTCTGTGTGTTCTGCACGTTGTGTTTCCTGTGTTTACTATGTATTCGTGTTCTTGTGATTTCGCGTACGCATCATGGAAGCTTTAGCCAAATTTGCTACCTTCCGTGATGGACTCCCTCAGGACGTGAGTGAGTTCTTGCGTATCCGCGGTCTGTTCAACTTCGCTAATTGCCTTGGCATTCAGTGGAGTGTCTGTCAATGATGGCACAGACTATGGCTACTCCAGATACGCAGAAGATGCTGGAGACGATAAACCATATAGATAAGGTAGAGAGAGTGGTTCCCTCAAAACACACGCACGGATAATAAAACTGAAGTGTGCAACACGTACTTACTTATACATGTGGAGGAGGGGTTTTGTCCAATAGAAATGAAGGAGAGGGATAAGATATGATCTCCCTCTCTGCTATAGAGTGTTCCTATGAATGGAGAAGATCAAAGCTCATAGCCAACAATACCCCCTTGAGCTTGATCGTACAAGTAGCTCTTTGGAAAATATCCTTTCCTCACAACTAGACTAGGGTGGTACAAAAAATATGATTCCTTCCCATGTACAAAGAAGGTGGCACAATGTTTTATCCTTCCTTCAACAAACTCATGGGTGGTACAAATCCTTCCCTATAAATATGGGGATGGTACAAAAGAGATGTTTTACAACACATAATCATAGACAAAATTGACTTGAGCATCTTCTTCATTTACCTCTTCTACTATGTTGACATTGCTTGGATTTTTGTTGAAAGCTCCTTTGTTGTTGTTGATGTTGTTGTTGCGTAGACGACAATGCTTTGTAGCATGGTTGGTTTTTCCACATATTTTGCATGGGTTGACTTGATAACAATCCTTCGACAAATGGTTGGTGCGATTACAATGAATGCATTTTGTAGCTCTTACAACCAAGGCATTTGTTGTGAATTCATCATGTGCTTTGAGCTTATTTTCATGTTGTTGTAGAGAATTAATGACATCCTCTAGCCTAGGGATAGGATCCTTTTCTTTAAGAACAGTTACAATTTGCCCAAACTTATCATTGGGCACAACTTTGAGTAGAACGGCTACTTGATCCTCATTTTCAATAGGGCATTGCACATATGCTAATTGGGTACATATACTTTTTAGCTTGTTTACAAGAGTAGGTATATCTTCTCCTTGAGACATCGTAAGAGAATAAAGTTGCATTTTAAGTGCTATTTTGGAGTTTCTTGAGATAGCTCCAAAGTTCTCCTCTAAAGTAATCCATGCTTGATCTGTCGTAGTGCAATCATCCAAGAAATGTACATAATTATCATCTAGAGAGGTGTAGCATCCCAAGTGCTTGCTCATCCTTTTCCGTGAAATATGGTAGCCCTCTTCTATGCTCAAGTGTTTCATTTTGTGCAAGTGGTTTTGTGACGGACCATAATTGTTTGGTCATAAGATACCCTTTGATCTTTGTTTGCCATGTATGGAAAACTTGGCCATTGAATTTGTCTAGAGGCTTTTCACTCATTTTGGAGAGGTCTTACCAAAGTGACTCACCTTGGCAGTGTCTAGCTCCTTACAACAATTTTATTTTCACGAGAAGGTCTTACCACTCAAAAAGAGGGCAATGTCTAATCCCATGGAAACTCAAAACAAATGTACATTGCATGATTAGACTTACAAGCTAGGGGTGATTCCAAATTTAAAAGACAATATGCACTGTAGATCGTTTGTTTAGCTTGAATATGCTTGTATTCTTTTTGATAAAAAGTTTACTTGTGTACCATTGAGAAGACACTCTGTCTCTTCCCTTTCAATGAAAACTTTTCCGTAGAGAATTAGAGTGCAGAACGTTTGAAAAATTCAAGAGTTATGTAATGCTTACCATTACTCACAAGAGCTTATCGTCAATACAGACTCGTACAGATGCCATGCATGTAACAATGAAAAACACTAGATCTCACCACAATTCATTACGGCAATTGTCATCACAGGTTGATGTGATTAATATGAATTCGTTGTCTTCCACTTGGATCCTATACAATGCTGGAAATTTTGAAATTGCCCTTTAAGAATTCATTGCAAGAGGTAGAGCAAGTTCCACACGCACAGAGATGTAGAGAGAGAATGGGAAATGAAGAAGGAGAAACATTTCTCTTTCATTCTCGAAGATGGATGTGAAAAGACGTAGAACTTGCAGTGTTCTTCTCAGCAGCAGTATGATAGAAGAAACTCGCATATGCTTCAACTTCAGCCAAATACAGTGAAGAAGTGCCTGAAAACAAAAAAAATCAAGCGTGCATGCACAAAGTGACTGTAAGACTTCTATCTAGCTAGATTGGCGCCGCTGCAAGTGCATTGACACTCCGAGAATCTCTATCACCATCGGCAGTTGGAATAGCGCTTCCTATGGGTATAATGTCACCAGGTGATTGGCGCATTGATTAATGTCGGCCCTTTATCTTCGCAATCATCCGAATCAGCATCAGCTTGTCAGCGACGATTGACGAAGTAGCAACCTGTTGGCAGATGGCCTCTAGTTAATTCCGCAGCTATGTCGGATGCGCCAAGGTCCAAGCGAAAGCTCTGATACCACGTGTCAGCGATGGCATAGACTATGGCTACTCCAGATACACAGAAGATGCTGGAGACGATAAACCATATAGATAAGGTAGAGAGAGTGGTTCCCTCAAAACACACGCACGGATAATAAAACTGAAGTGTGCCTTACTTTTCCATTAGAACACGTACTTACTTATACATGTGGAGGAGGGGTTTTGTCCAATAGAAATGAAGGAGAGGGATAAGATATGATCTCCCTCTCTGCTAGAGAGTGTTCCTATGAATGGAGAAGATCAAAGCTCATAGCCAATAGTGTCACCCTTATTACGCGCAAATTATTGCTTCCATTGCCGCCACACCTGCTACGGAGCAGAGTTGGCCGATTACATGTTTACTGTCTCGCGTAGTAATCACGTTAGCGTCATTCGCTGAAGCATTTCGTCTGCCCATGGAAAGATTGGAGAATGGTCCTCTCCTTCCGGTAGCCACCATGGTCAAATTATTCCCTCGTCACTCATCGAATGAGTACGCCATTTTGTGTCACCCTGACCCTGAACGTACCGCCTTACAATTTCTAGTTGCTATCCTTAATTTACAGAAACGTACTTACGGGATTTCATGCCCATTTTATTCGATGATTGACATGGCTTCTCGTGAGCCTCTTAATTTCTCCTCGTTCTATTTCCGGCGCATTCACCGTGAATGCGTTACGGTTGTTAAGCACGTTAACAAGGCAGATCTTCCGCGTTCGCGTCTACCACATATCCTTACCTTTCTTTTCCCAGCCATTCAAGCCGCGCAACCCCCGCCAAAAGCTCCAATCTTGTTCCATGAAGAATCTGCCCAAGTGCTCGAAGACACAGACGATGATGATGAAGATCTCTTCCAACTTCTCCACCGCCGGACATGAGGAAGAGGTCTTCCACGACACCGCAACTTCGATCCACCTTGATTCGTCCGCCCAGTCTTCCCCAATCCAGCAATAGGACCAAAGTATTTCCACCACTGATACTGAAGAAAGCTCTTCTCAGGGAAATTCTCAGCAACAATCCCAAGAAGATGTGCAAGTTATTGTTGCGGAAATTCTCGATGAAGTGATCACTTTGGTGGATTTTGTCATTACCAGACCTGAAGCGACTATGCAGCAGACTATCGGAATAGTGTTGGTGCCCAACACTCTTATACCCACTCCTCCACCAATGCCTCTAGTCAAGCCCATTGTACCTGTTCAACCGATTGTTCCTGAAGAACCCGATACCTCACCTTCTTCTCCCACCTATTCTCCACCGTCTTCCCCTCATTTAGTCTCAGCCTCTTCATCCCAGCCACTTCTCTTCCTCTTCCGGTCCCCATATTTACTGAGTTAGAATCAATGGGTCGTATGTTGATTCAATTTTCGCAGCGATTTCCAATACAATTGAAGATGGCAACCGATAGTATCCGTCAAGACTTACAACACAAAGTCGATGTATTAGAAGCAAATATTACTCCATTGCAAGAGGAAGTGGATGCAGTGAAAGCTGAAAACCATGCTTTGCAATTACAAATTCAACAACTTCAAGCTAGAATTTTCGGACAGGACTCTTTGATTGCACAATGAGATGCTGCGTTGGCTGAGTTAACTGCCAAAGCTGATTTATTAAGTGCTTCTGATGCAGAGATTATACAGTTAAAACAGTTAGTACAGGATAAAGAAGATGCTCGCGTGGCACTTGGGAATTTATTGGAAGAGACGTGGGTACAACTTGATGAAGTCGTGTAGAGAGGCCAGGAGATGGCGAATTTAGCAAAGCAGACTAATGTAGAACTCCAGAACACAAATGCCAATCTGTTTGAGGCAAATTCTGCTCTCAAATTCCAGATGATCTTAACCAGTCAACTTCAGAAGGAGGCCGCCGAGATTCGAAAGGAAAGAGATGCCTACTATCAGACCATTCAATATCAAGCTCAGGAACTGGAGAGAAGAGAAAAGCAATTATGTGGGCAAGTTCAGAAACTTTCCAGAGTCAATAAACAGATCGAAGATATGAAATTGAGTCTCGACGCAGCCCTGGCAAATGATTTCTACCTGCAAGAGGCTTTTTTGCAGACACAGGCTGACATCTTAATGAGTCAAGTGATTGCCGCAAGCTCTGTTAGCACTGACGCTCAGTTAGTCGAACCAGAAACCTTAAAACTAATGTTGGATTCTTTGAAGCAGAAGATTTCCAGAACTTTTAAATTAGCTCGCACCATGTATATACAGGGCATAGTAGACGAGCCCTAAAATTTTGTTTCCATTGCGGGTTCAAGTCCACTGTGCATGCCAGTGTAAGCCGCCGGATTGGCATATTGTAATTTCACATTTTTCCTATACCGCACAAACCGAAAGGTCGTTGCGAAGTGATGTATCTGTTTATCGATCAATGAAAAGACATTGCGGTGACGCTCCGGCAACAACGATCAGTATCGCCAGACTGTCTGTCTCGGCGATTGCGTTCTATGGAGTCACCGTAGTGCAGTATTCGTGAAGTCTGAGTATTGTCGTTCTTACCTTTGCTTAATTACATTAACTTGTGATTAACACAGTAAGCTTCTGTTGTCGATATACGTCTGTGTGACGGTAATCAGTAATTTCTACGCTACATACTGTGAAAAGTATAAATGAGTATGAATAGTGAAACTATATAAAGAAGGTGATACCGGAATATTAATGTACTGCTTAATTGAGTATGTTAATTGGGAAAATTAAGATACAGGGCCTCTGATTTATCAGAACCCTACCACTCCCAAGAACTCGATAAAGAACTTAAAGTGCCTGTGACGTGAAACACACGTTTAACACTAGTGCATTTTAACAGTCATCTTCCTCCTTGACATTCATGACAACTTCTCTAATCCTTAGAAGCATCAACTATTCTAGCTCCCAACCTTTGGCTCCTCCCTTAGGACTTTTTCCATCTATCATTTAGCTATGTCTCATCTATCCTCTGACTCTGCTTCGTGGTTGCCTCCACCTTCATTCCTATGCGGTATGTTTTCCTTACCCTAGAGCTTCTAAATATGCTTGCATCTATTGTGTGTGCCTTGCGTGGATGAGTCTATATTTCCATGTATACACCTCTCTCTATGTATCCCTCTTGCACCCTCCTCGTGATATATGACTATATGTATCTCCCCCCCCTTGTGAATGTCCCCTTGCTCTTTTTATACTCAAAGTGTCTGGCTTTGCCATACTGCATCATAATGGCTTTGATTCCCAACCTATCCATTCACATGAGTAAATTATTCTATGATCTTGGATTTGCACCCTAGAATGGCATTACAGATGGCGACCATATGTCAGTGAGGTGAATGTTGGCTATACTTATTGTCTGTCTCTTCAATGCTTCTAAGTACTCATGTGCACGTAACAATTATTTGGGTGGCCAATGGTTCGACCAGGTTAGCACTTGCGTCCAAAAATCATAGGCATGACTTTCCTAGTTGGTTGCTTCTGAAATCCGTAGGTGGGATTCATCCTAAAGTCCCAAGGCACATTTCTTCACAATTGACGGCACTACATGCATTAAGCTTCCTGGCTCATGATTCTCACTAGTGATATGACTCTAGAAATAGCTTGAATTGGCCTAAAAAGGATCTTTCTTGTGTGAACCAGTGTCTTGAACATCCATCGGATATACAAGTATAATAAGACACATGACATGTTAAAAGTGATAGAAAAGAGAGGGATTATCTAAGAGCAAAACTCTCTGATGAAACAACATTGCTATGCCCGTCATCATACAATGATCCATACTCATAGCTCTCCAAGAAAAACAAATCACTGCATTCATAAGTTGAGAATCAACCAAGAGAGATTGAAAGACTAAGTAGCTTATTTGAATCAATAAATCAGCTAAAGGGATGACCTATAGGAGAGGATCCACAACCCATAGAAGTAGACATACTTATACAAGCTCAAGCAGAGGACATGGCATCTTCTCCAATAATAGATCCATACATTGAAGTTCCCATTAAAAAATATAAGCATGAAGAAGGGGATCAAGGGTATAGGGCTGAGTCTCAACCTAAAGATATTAGTGAAGATATTAATGTGGACAACAAGATAACTGCAATAGATTGTCAAAGAGAATAACTTATATACCTTTATGCAAGAGTTATGGAATGATTTTGATGAAAGATGTATATATCCATACTTAATACAATGCATGGGGAAGATACATCATGAGGATGTATGCAGTTTCCCTTTGACATGTGGAGATACTCATGCACGAGCACAAGCATATGTCAAGGCCATGATTGGAATATATGCGGATGCAATATGTATGCTAAAGCGAGATGATATACAAGACATGACTAGGAAGCACATTAAGTATTCCAACCAGAGATGGTGACATCAACTCCTTAAAAACTACTCTAACACAATTTTGACATTCAATAGGGTACGAACATATATCTAGTAGAATCTCACTTATGCACCCTTTGTTTGAAGACATAATTGGTTGAGGTAGGATGTTATGTGGGTCTGAAAAAAAAGTATTGGCTAAACTACACATATATAGCCTCCCCTATAGATACTTCAAAAAAAGTATTGGCTAAACTACACATATATAGCCTCCCCTATAGATACTTCCCTCATGCCAGAATGTATGTGCACTATAATTGCTTTTTGGCAAGGAGAGTACCCGATCCATCATGCCAAATGTTGGTGAAGATGCTAGAAACCATTAAAGTTTGCCTCACAACAATCTCACTTGATCGCACCTCTCAAGTTTCTCAAAACAAACTATAACCAAATTCAATTTTTGGATAGCCATCACGTGGCTACTTTTGAGGAAGTTTTTTGTAAACTCCTAAATAGTTACACCACCCAATTTAATTATGTACATATGGATATAGTCACTTCTACTCTGACACCCAAACAATGTGGCAAGAATGATCATTCTTGGAAAAACTCATCTCATGAATCTAGCTAGAGAGGATTAGAGAAAAGATGTGGTAACTCCGACTAAGGGAGATCAGTTATGGACCCCCAAGCCCCACTACATGCTTGTCGAGGACAACAAGGTTTAGGAGGGGGGAGTTGTGGAAGAAAGAGAAGAAAGAAGAAAAAGAAGTAGAGAGTTGAAGAAAATGGGCCCACGAAAATTTTCAAATGGATCATGAAGTGCATGAAGATCCCTTGGAGTTTTCCAAACAATAAGAAGACTTACATGGAATGTGGACAACTAAGGAAACCACTACCATATCTACCTACAATTATGGCAATTCTTGTATAATTGGATCATATGTACAAATATTTCTATAAAAATCACTTTTTTTTTGTAAAGATCAAGGAATCATTGAGCCTCATGAGTTGAGACCCACTTATTAGGATATTTTCTAGTAACTTTAGGAGTCATTTTGTTCATTTCCAAGCTTTGGAACCAAATTTGGAGTTAATTTTGTCCAAAATTCAGGTGAAAAAGCTCATAACTCTTATTATAAAAGCGAAACACCCTAATTTTTTAGCATCTTCATTAAATTGAGAAGAATTTCGTGCATCTCTTTTTGTTGTCTCTTATCTTCCATCTCCTTATTCATATGGAGTTTCCATGGTATGTTTGAGGTGTCTTAACCCCATAATCATCGAAGTATGTGGGCTGATCTTGTTCTTGAGCATGTTTGTGGACTCCATGGCTTCATGAGACATTTCTTTGCACGTGAATGGCTAAACATAATTGGATTGACAATTTAAAGTTGATCTACACCATTTGATGCCGGTTAGGCTTCTATCTTGCAGGTCTAGAATAGGGGCGATTGGGGGAAAGGCCCCCATAGGTAATGCATGTAAAAAGGAACTAATTTGATGCTATTTTTCTTTGCTTCTTGGTGGGTCTTTAACGATCAATAGTGCAAACCATGTTTTCTTACATTTATTTACATTTACTTATATAGATTTAGGAAAATAAAGTAAGGAGCTTGCCATAGATTTGGTGACATCAAATCTCATGAGACAAGGTGCCCATAACTCATGGAGATGTGGTCTAACGAATTTGAGGTTTCCAATCCTTCGGTTCAACCTTTGGATTGAGCTTGATTCATTACGACAATTAATGTTTGATAATGGGAGATAAAGATTCGAGCCCTACATGGACATGTGAGCCCTACATGGACATGGAAAGGAGTTTCTATCCAAGTCACAACAAAAAAACAGGAGTTTTTGGCCTTTGGACTACCTTCCAATTGCAGAATAAGTGGCCTCTAGAACTAATTAAGCTTATGATGTCAAGTCAATGGAAATTTAGATCACAAACCATGAGCCTTTGAGTTCTTGAATATTCAAATGATCATATGCCTTAACTTCATGAGATAGGAAGGTCCCACAAAACCCTAAAATCATTCACAATGTAATGCTTGATTGAATAATTCGAATTAGAAAGCAAAAAACCTAACGAAGAAATCCTTTAAAGAGGAACAGAAGTAACCCTTTCATTCGTATTCTACTTTTGGAATCATGCGATCTTGTATCTTCTCGTTCTTTTAATTTGCTAGAGTTGCCAAGAAAGGTGTTGAAGCATCATGTTATCTTAATGCTCCATTTGCGCATCATGTCTCTTATCTTCCATCTTCTTCTTCATTTGGAGTTTCTTGAGGTGTCTTAACCCCATAGTCATCGAAGGTGAGTGTTTTTGTGCATGCTTGATGCATATTTTTCACTTTTAAGTACAAGTATATTGGCTGATCTTGTTCTTGAGCATGTTTGTGGACTCCATGGCTTCATGAGACATGTCTTGACATGTGAATGGGTAAACATACTTGGATTGACAATTTAAAGTTGATCTATACCATTTGATGCTGGTTAGGCTTGTATCTAGTAGGTCTACAATAGGGGGGATCGGGGGAAAGGTCCCCATCGATAATGCCTCTTGACAATCCAAAAGCTGTTCATAGTACATTTCACCAAACCTATAAAAAAGAACACCCATTTATGCTTTAGATGCATGCTTCAAGTGTTCTGCTTGTGCACAGTCTAGTGGCAGTAGCATTCATCAGACCTTCATCTAGATTTCATCTAGATCGCCATCTAAGCTCCAATTATGGGAATGCATGGGTGGAAGCTTGTTGAATCTCCCTTTGTGTGTCGTCCGCCTGTTGCCTCGGACCAACCCTATTGCAAGGATCACCACCCCTGAGTCCTCGACCTCCTGTGGTTCCATGATGATGCGTGATACCCTACACATAGACCTTTGAGAGTGCGCAACGCTAGTAGCCACCACCTTGAAGGTCCAATTCTAGCTACTATTGTCTTTTGTCTGATGTTGCTACTCGAGCTTCTCCGACTATGCTACTCGAGCTTCTCCGACTATCGTTCTTCCATCATAGGTTTCATATCAGTTGTAGTGATACTCAGCCAACACTTGCCACCCACTACTATCATAGTCGTCTTCCTCCTCGACACCATTCGAAGCTTCTCTAATGCTCAGAAACATCAACTATTCTAGCTCCCAACCTTTGGCTCCTCCCCTAATCCTCTACGCATATATCATTCAACTGTGTGTCCTTTATCCTCTAACTCTGCTTCCTGGCTGCCTCCACCTTCATTCGTGCACCCTATGTCTTCCTTGCCCTACAGCTTCTTAATCTGCTAGCATCTGTTGTGTGTGCATTTGGACTACAATTTAGGGGCCCTCCAATTGCAAAATACGTAGCCTTTGGAACTAATCAAGCTTATGCTACCAAATCAATGGACGTTTAGATCACAAACCATGAGCCTTTGAGTTCTTGAATATTCAAATGATCATATGCCTGAACTCCATGAGATAGGAAGGTCCCACAAACCCTAAAACCATTCACAATGTAATGCTTGATTGAATAATTCCAATTGGAAAGCAAGAAAACTAACGAAGGAATCCCTCAAAGAGGAACAAAAGTACCCTTTCATCCGTATTCTACTTTTGGAATATCCCTAACAAATCATGCAATCTTGTATCTTTTCTCTCTTTTGATTTCTTAGAGTTGTCAAGAAAGGTGTTGAAGCATCATGTTATCTAATGCTCCATTTGGGCATCATGCCATCTAATGCTCATTGACTATTTCCAACGAAAGATCTTAATCAAAGTACTAAACGACTCTGTGTGCTCATCTTATTTTATATGCTAGCATGGTATTAGAGAGTTCCTTGATCATGTCTCCATGTGGGGTATGATGCCATCTAATGCTCATTATTCAATGATGATTTTCAACCAAATATATTAAGGAAAGCATTAAACGACTATATGTGCTCATGTTATTATATGCTGATATGGAATTAGAGAGATTCTTGATCATGTCTCTTAGAGGGGTTTTTCTCCATTCGGTTCACCTAATGGACCATTTGGGTAAGTTATATTATTTGACTTTGTTAAGATGTGCAATTGAAGATAGCAATTAGTATATCCCAATCTTTGCAAAACCTCCCACTCCATAGTTATTGGATGTATAGCAAAACGTGATGATGCAGGAAAATCTTGGTGTAAAAACACCGTTGTTTCTACCAGACATGAGACAAAGGTGGTACATAAAGAAAGATGGAAATTTTCATCAAGCATCTGTTCATGCTCTCAGTGAGCTTAAATAGGTATCAGTGTACATGGAAGGAGGCTTCTCAAACACTGCTTCTACCTCTCGACACGACAAGAAGACACATAAAATTTTGAATGGAGTGGAAATACAAAGGAAATAATACATGTGCCCCTAATTCCGATGACTACCATGCATATGCCCATAATTTGAGCTACTAGAGTTCATCAAATTTATCATATATGTGCATTTAATACTCAATTTGGTGACCTAAAAAGTGTAATCCGATCACTCAAAAAAATATGCATGCCCTCCCTATCCATGTGAGATCTTGAGAGTAGCTTCAAAACTATGCTTTCATGTTTTCATGTCCTCAAAATGGTTGTGGATGGACTTGCCGTCATCCATGTCGATTGGAAGCATGAGCATGTGCTAGACTAGGATTTTGTACTTAATTAGGAGTATGCGTTTGGGGCAATGTACCACTTGCTCAACTTTGAGAAGTAACCTTCAAAAAGACGCTAGAGTCTATGTGCTGTTGTCCTCGTTTGTCCTCGAGTGAGGAATGCATGAGAGATCATCTAAATTCTAACGGAGTTGTTGTCCAAGTCACAACAAACTTGGCCTTTGAACTACAATTGAAGGGCCTTCCAATTGCAAAATACATGGCCTTTGGAACTAATCAAGCTTATGATACCAACTCAATGGACGTTTAGATCACAAACCATGAGCCTTTGAGTTCTTGAATATTCAAATGATCACATGCTTGAACTCCATGAGATAGGGAGGTCCCACAAACCCTAGAACCATTCACAATGTCATGCTTGATTCAATAATTCCAATTGGATCTTCTTTTCTTTTAATTTGTTAGAGTTGCCAAGAAAGGTGTTGAAGCATCATGCTATCTAATGCTCCATTTGGGCATCATGCCATCTAATGCTCATTATCAGCGACTATTTTCAACGAAATATCTTAATCAGAGTACTAAACGACTCTGTGTGCTCATCTTATTTTATATGCTAGCATGGTATTAGAGAGTTCCTTGATCATGTCTGCATGTGGGCATCATGCCATCTAATGCTCATTATTCAATGTCTATTTTCAATCATTTATCTTAAGAAAAGCACTAAACACTCTATGTGCTCATGTTATTATATGCCAATATGGTATTAGAGAGATTCTTGATCATATCTCTTACAGGGGCACATGAGACTTTGGTTGCTAGAACTTCGACTAAGGTTACACTTTCTGTCCGCATGGCCAGAGATGTTTGTTGAGTTGTATGGTGAACCCTTGGGTGACCTGAACGAGCTGTCACCCCAATGATTTTTTTTCCATTCCAATGCTAAATTTGGTTGGATAATAAATCGGGATCCAAAAAAAATCTCTTCTTCGTCTCACAAACTTTCGGGTGTAAAAAGTGTGTGTGTTGTTGATTCACCTAATGGATCATTTGGGTGAGTTATATTATTTGACTTTGTTAAGATGTGCAATTGAATATAGAAATTAGTATGATCCAAACTTTGCAAAAACTCTCACTCCATAGTTCTTGGGTGTATAGCAAAACGTGATGATGCAAGAAAATCTTGGTGTAACAACACCATTGTTTCTACGAGACATGAGACAAAGGTGGTACATATAAGAAGATAGAAATTTTCATCAAGCATTTGTTCATGCTCGCAGTGAGCTTAAATAGGTATTAATGTACATGGAAGGAGACTTCTCAAACACTACTTCTACCTCTTGACAAGACAAGAAGACACTGTAAGCCGCCGGATTGGCATTCTATATTTTTTATAATCCCTATATTTTTCCCATACTGCACAAACCAAAAGGTTGTTCTGAAGAGATGTATCTGTTTATCAACTAATGAAAGGGTATTGCGGTGAATCTCCGGTAACAACAAGCAGTATCGCAAGACTGTCTGTCTAGGCGATTGCGGTCTGGGAAGTCGCTGTGGTGCCATGTTCGAGAAGTCTGAGTATTACTGTTTTCATCTTTGTTTAATTACATTAACTATTGATTAACACAGTCCCATTAAGTTAAGGATCATAAATCTGTGTTACGATAATGAATAACTCCGGTGCTACGTACTGAGAAAGTATTAACCCAAGTAAGAACAGTAAGTCTGTGAGAGGATTAACCAGAATCTTGATAGTGATTCGTAACTTTCCTGACTAACTAGAATCTTGATAGTGATTCGTAACTTTTTCTATAAACCACAACCTTATCATTAAAAAGGACCGATAATCCCTTCAACCATTGGGAAGAATAAACTTAGAAACAGTGAGGTTCTTTTAAGAACAGGGAACATTAGTAAACAAATAATATAAATGTCAAGTTTTGGAGCTCCAAAAAACAGCATTCTTTTTTAAATTAATTGAATACATACGTTAATGACAGTGATTAGTTTCATGTATTTTGGTTAAAAAATGCAGAAATGTGAGTTCAAGAATAAAACAAAATTGATTATCTTAAATCATGAGTGCAGAAGGATGTCCGACTGACATAACCCATTGAAAAAATGTATGTGTGTTTGTATATCACATATATAAATATTGTGCATCCTTTTTTAACGTTTGAACTGAATCCGAAATGTAAGTCAACAAAACATTTCACTCAAAAGTTCAGTAGAATATTTAAGTATGTTTACAGAACTATTGCTCACATTATGCACTCAAGAGTAATTATATATCTTACTCCATATTTAAATGACGCTACTGCATATATCGAATCAAAATGTTATGACTTCATCGATTGCACAAAGCACTATAAGTATATAGTACTTAAATATAGTACTTAAAAACACAGTACAAAGGGGAAGTTTTTTGCCGATATATATAAAGAAAAGATTAACATGATTGCGATGAATTCAAAGCATCTGTAGTTAACTACCTCATTACTTGTTCAGATTAGGGGGCAAGTGAAAGTAAATGCCCACAACAATCGGAAACTGGCAGCTCTAACAACTATATTAATCTTCACATGCATTTTATGTACATCTACGTACCTTTAAGATAAGTCGCCACAGCATTCAATCATCATCTGCTGTATTATCCTCTACTCCTATGATCATTTAATGCATGCCACTTGCACCAGCAATAGCTTGAATATAACTTCATAACATGTCAATGTTGAGGCGCACATACAAATTCCTGCCAGAAATGTTGCCAAAACAGAAAAACACACCTCATCAAAATACGATCACTGGCAAGAAATAGAAATAGAAGGAAAACTAGAAAACCTCTTTGGAAACTTATGCATGCAATTTTATTCACAAACTAATTTGTACATGCATCATTCGGAGGGATTATATGCATACCTCGGAATACATACAGCTAGGATGCTTTCCAATGGCTCTGATAAGTACCGTTATGTTGGATCTGTAAGCAAGCACTAAACATATACAAAAAACTTGTTATCAAAAGAACATTATCAAATGAAAAAGAACAAAGACAGAAATCGTGATCGTGACTCACTGTAATAAGACAACCCACTTGTAACTATCTCACACTTGAATTGCGATATTTATTGGTTACTTCGATTCTCACTTCAGATGGTTGCGTTGCTTATTTCGGTTGTCTACTCCAAAGCGAGAAGAACCGAAGAAGCTACAACGATGGCCGTGACTCAATACTGACTACTTGGAAGCTGTAGGGTTTTTCACCCATGCCCAGTTTGGTCAATACTTCATATGACAGGTCACTCGTCTGCACACAACAGTGTTCGTCGGCTGGGGAATAAGGTTCACGATGAGAGTCACCACTATAGACTATCAACTGGTTGTCTGACTC